>RJWM01013184.1:0-54178 GCA_004363535.1 Dasyprocta punctata | reverse complement strand
TTGGGACGGTATTTATGTGGGTTCCCGCCCTGCGCGCGGAGAGAAGCACGGAAGGAGCCGCTGGGAGCGGACGCATAGGAGGCTTCTCGGGCGAGAGAAGCACGGAAGGAGCCGCTGGGAGCGGACGCATAGGAGGCTTCTCGGGCGGGAGAAGCACGGAAGGAGCCGCTGGGAGCGGACGCATAGGAGGCTTCTCGGGAGAGAAGCACGGAAGGAGCCGCTGGGAGCGGACGCATAGGAGGCTTCTCGGGCAGGAGAAGCACGGAAAGAGCCGTCATGGACGGACGCGTGTGAGGCTTCTCGGGCGTACCTCTCCGGGGACGATTAAAGCTTGCCTACTGCTACACGGAGTCGTGTGTTTTCCTGCCGGCCGGGACAAGCGCGCGACAGTGATATGGTCTATTTTGGAAAAAGTTCCGTGTGCTTCTGAGAAAAAAAGTGTATTTTATTGTTCGTGAACAAAATATTGTGCAAATATTTGTTAAAACCATTTTCTGGTTCTCAGTGGTAGGGTTTAACACTGATTTTTTTCCCCCTAATCTTTAGTCTGGTTGACCTACTTAACTGTAAGAGCGAGATGTTGAAGTCCCTTACTATTTTTTTTTTTTTTTTTCAGCACTGGGGATCGAACTCACAACCTCGTACCTTCCAGACAGGCACTTGAACCACTGAGCTAATCTCCCGGCCCTGAAGTCCCTTACTATGGTTGTATTGATCTTTGTTTGTCCTTTCATGTCCAGTAATTTTTGCTTTCGGCACCGGGGATCAAACTCATAACCTCGCGCCAGCCGGATAGGCGCTTAAGCCACCCAGCCAAACTCCTGGCCCTAGTTTTTTGAGGCAGGGTCGCACTATGTAGCTCAGGGCAGCCTTGCACTCGCATTGTAGCCCAAGTCGGCCTCACACTCACAACGCTCCTCCTACCTCAGCCTCCTGAGTGCTGGGATTAAAGGCGTGCACCACCACATCAGGCTAATTTTTGTTTTCTGAAGTTGTTTGTGCCAAAATGTAGTGCCTAGATATTTGTAATTGTTATTTCTTCCTGTTGAGTTGTTTCATTTATCAGTATATAGTGAGCATTTTTGTCTCTTCTTTTCAGTTTTGACTTGAAGTCTGTTGTATCTGAAAATAAGAGAGTGACTCTTGCTTGTGTTCATGCCCTGGTTCTATGGAATATCATTTTCCATCCTTTCACCTGTAGTCTATGAGCTTCCTTTCGGATGAGGTGTGTTCTCTGCATGCAATATATGGTTATATTTTATTTTTTGATTCAAATCACCAAGGGCTGGGAGTTTGGCTCAGTGGCTTCAGCACCTGTCTGGCAGGTGTGAAGTTGTGAGTTTGACTCCCAGTGCCACAAAAAATAAAAAATAAAAAAATAAAAAAATAAATAAAGGGAATTATAATTCAAATCACCATTCTGTGTCTCTTGATTTGGGAGTTATGACCATTGACATTGAAAGCTATTGTTATAGGTATAATACAGGCCCTCCAAATGAAACAAGGGAAACAGTATAGCTCCCAATCCACTAGATGTCTGATATACTGAGTTTGTGCTCCCCAAAATTAAAGAATGAATTTTGAGAAATAATGGACTTTAAGAGTAGGAAACAATTTTGAGGGAAAGACGGTTCCTACCTAAGAGAGATAGTAGGGGACCTGCAAAGTGGGTCACCCATGAGCCCACTTCTGAAAGGAAGTTTAATAGTGCAAAATCATAACATAGGTGTAGGGTGGGACAAAACTATGGGCAGCCATTAAGATTACAAGTATAGTTGTTAAAGTAATAGTGATCCAATCAGGAAGCAAGGCATGTAGCAAGTGTACATGGAAAGAATAAGGAACTTTTCTAGAAGGGATGGATCAGGTGGTCTTGGTCCCCAACCCAAGTGGCTAATACCTATTTAGAATATAGATAATTATTGTTTATCCCTCTGGGAAGTAAGTAAGTGTAATCATTCCATCTTTGTTTAGAGGCCCGGTCTTCAATGAATGCACCGCCATCCACAGTTTGAAGGCATTGTCATCTTCTGCACTGACTTCTTTCAAGGACCTAACCCTGTCTGACTGCCTACAATATTTCTACCTAACTTAGCTGCCTGTAATACTATTATGATACAGTGTTTACTGACTCCTGTAATAAAAATGAAAATGGAAAGTGCAGCAAAAGGGAGAAATTAAAGAAGCAAAGTTTGTAAGAGAAAAAAAGGAAAGTTGAGAAAGTATAGTACAGAAAGAGTCCAACTAAATAATAATATAATAGAATTAGATAAAAGCAACAACAATGACAAAAAGCAAACAAGCAAAATGTAAAGAAAAAGAATAAAACAAGGAACAAAAGAAAGCTGAAAAACAAAGAAGCAAACAACCCTGAAATCCAAAGAAACGAAGAAAAATAAATGAGTTTTAAATCTTTCTTCCATGTGATTGGATGAGTGGTTTCTTTCAGGACCTGCACTGCTGGAATTCCCCAGATGAGGGGAAGTGGCAGTGAATCACACTAGGTCCTTCTTTGTTTCCATATCCAATTTTTCTGTCCTTGAATGCTGAGTTCTGCCCCATCTTTCCTGCTGGGTGGAGTCAATATTGTGGTGTCTGCCTGAGGGCTGTAATTACTCCAGCACCTCTGCTGTGCTCTGTGTCCCAGATCACTGCTTTCTTCACATATGTCTATGGCCCAGGAGTTTGTGGGGAACCTGTCTTCACCGGAGGTCTGTCTGTCTTTACACACTAGGCTCAGGTAGCATGATGGCAAACAGATCACTGAGGCAGCCAGATGGCTGTTGAGCAGTCCTTTGGGCTTAATTCCAAAAATTTTAGATTAAATTCCTTCAGAAAATTTCACTAAACAGGTTCTCATCATCAAGCATAGAATGACCATATCCTTCCTGATCAGAGACTGCCACTGCTTGATGAGGCTGCTCCCAACTTTGTGACTATCTCTTGTGATTTTCCAACTACCCACTGTGGTAAGATGACCCCTGAAGCCCCAGACTGTAGATGTTCTTCCACTTCTGATCCCTAGAGTAGCTAAAGCTTAAAAATTAACCCCTTGCTTGAATAGCTCCTGAGTAAACTGCCCAAGTACAGTGAGTGCTTCCATGGATTTCTTCTCCACCTCTAGCTTTTAAAGTGAGTGAAACCTTACCCAGTATTTGTATCCTACAATAACCAAAGGCTTCCCTTGGGATTGTGCTGCCAGCTTGGCTCCTTGTTGCTTCCTGGGACTGCCAGCCCACTCTGCACTTACCTAGTGTTTGGGGAGGCAGGACACCCACCCCGAGAGCTGTGGATTTGTCCCCTGTGTTGTGGTCCATTTTAGTGGTGTTTCTGTGACTTCTTGTTTTTTTGTTGGCTCTTTCTTGATTTTTGGAACTCTGTGTGCTTTTCTCTTCACTAAGTTTTTGCTTTCCAGGTGTCTCAGTTCCAGGTCCTGAAGTGAGTGCGTTATGTTGCCAAACGTCACTCTGCCATATTCAGAAACTACAAATATCTGAGTTTGTACATGTACATAACACATCTTAATTCCTTTTAACATGTGTACCACTAACATGCACAGAAAAAGGAAAGGATTAAGAGATGGACAGAGGCAGAAGGGAATGAAGGGAAAGGGAATTTAAAACACCTGCCAATGTTTCTTAATACTTGTTCAATATGATACAATTTCAAATACTACTAAGAGAGACTGGGTTTATTTGCTTGTGTATTTCTGGTTATCTCTATCAATAAAAATGACAGACAAGAAAATGCTCTTGATTCGAGGTAAGAACAGTTTACATAAAATAACTCCTCTGCAACAATGGTAAAAAGGAATAGAAAGTTTTTTCCCTTTTCCACTCTCTCTTTAAAACTCACTTCTCTTGCAATGTTGTAAGTCTAAGTGGATCCCTACTGATTTGGAATGGCGAATCCTTTCCCTTTATGCTCACAAAAACTTTCGTTGATTTGAGGCCTTTACCTTGGTGTTCTTGGAGACATGCTGTAATCTGTGGATAAGACCCACGCAATGACAACTCTTATTCCTGAAGTCTTCTTGCCAATCATGTCTTCTTTTGGAAGTTTAGCTACTTATTTATCATGCAACTTTCTGCCCTTTCCAACTACTTAATATTACATATTAACTTTTGTAATATTAATAGGTGCCACCTAGAGAAAAAATGTGAATGCTATTAAATAGAAAATTCAGTAAATAAAGGGAAAAGGTTTATTTAAAAAAGCTGTTTCTTAATCTAACTTGCTTTATGTTCCCTATTTTTTTCTATCAGAATTTCACACATTGGTAGGTTAGATAAAACAGATTTCCAATGAACTGATTCATGACATGTTATTTGATGAAGTTAAATAGTGTCATTTTTTAGTTTACTAACCTGATGTGATATGCACTCTGATTTAAAAAATTATATTTTCTAGAGAGGAAAAATTCTCTTTACCAATAATTCATTGGGTCTTTTATGACTGGCATAGTCTCAAACTCTGGTCTATTAATATTATCTAGTATTGAGTAATTGAATATATTTTGGGTTTTATTTATCTAAAAGTGTGACAAAACAAGACTAAAATATGTATTTTGAAGGGTGACAGGATTTATGAATCATCAAGCAGGCAAATCAATTTTGTTTCTTTTTGGCTACAATTCATGCTTATTTAAAAAAAAATAAAGCCTGTCGTTATCCTAGTTCTGTCATGATTTCTCCTCACATCTCACATTCCTGCATTTCCAAGCAGCATGTGTGAACTTGACCTTGACATTGTTAATCCTGGCTGTAGTTGTCACAACTTGTTCTTTATTTCTTCCCATGCAGCATGAGCAAGTAGACTGATTAACCAGTCAGAAGAACAATTTTCAGCTTATATTTCTTATTCTAAACATTTGATTTATCTCTTAAATTCCTGGGAATTATTAAATAGGATGCCTGTTAATATTAGTCAATATAAACTGGGTGTGGTGGCGCATGCCTTTAATCCCATCATTTGGGAGGCTGAGGCAATATGATCGATGTGTGTTTGAGACCAGCCTGGGCTACAAAGTGAGTTCAAGGCCAGCCTGAAAAACATAGTGAGATCTTATCTCAAATAAATAAATAAATAAATAGGGCTGGGGATTTAGCTCAGTGGTTTAAGGGCCTGCCTGGCAGGTGTGAGGTTGTGAATGGGAGCCCTGGTACAAAAACAAACAAACAAACAAACAAACAAACAAAAACAAAACAAAACAAAAAAAACATTAGTCAACACGTGAAGACTTTTCCTTAAAAAAGACATTGAATGTATATTTTCGACTGGAAGGGATAATTTTCTAGTGCAGTGGCTTACTCAATACATTATTTTCTGCAGAGAAACATTGATAGATGATGCTCTCATGGCCAACGTATTCCCATGAACCTCAGTAGAATGACACTCAATTCCCTAGGTGAGCTCGCTCTTTCCCACTTATTCATAAATCACAACTTAGTGCCACTGTACATAATGTTATTACAGAAATGACTACAAAGAGTTTACCTGAAATTTTTAAAAAAGTAGATTAATTGAGGAAAGCAATGCTAATAAAATTTTTGACAACCAATTAGATATTATGCCTCTCTCACTTACATGTCATACCAGTGACTTGACATCATAGCTAAGAAAAACAGTTCTAGATAGTATCTAAGGTTTTAGATCTGTGCAGGTCATTGAAAATTCAAGGACTCATGAAGTGGCTATTTTTCATTGTCTTTTAAAACAATATGCTCTTATGAAGTTGGTAGTATTTTGTAGTAAGAATATGGGAGAAAATAGACAAATCCTATATTCATGGTAAAAGTGGTATAGAAATGAAACAATATGGATAATCTAATATGATTTTTTTATTGTACTAAGACTTTTGAGCATTAAAATGATAACATGTAGATCTTATCAACTTGCAAGAATTTGATATCCAAGAATAGATTAGGATCAATTTCTAAGAAAAGCAACACCAAAAATGTTCCTTAAAATTCTGATTACTAGAAAAATTAGTGGCCTGAAATTATATCTCAAGCAAAGCAGATCTTTATAAATTTGTGGGCGTTAACTAGGTGCTATGTTTAATGTTCTTTGACATTTTCCACTGTGTCAAGTAACAATAAGTTGAAAGACTATTTAAAGTAATCTTTTCATTCAATGAAATATGCAAAACAAATGTAAGCAAAGACAGCATATCTTAGTAACTTCCTCGTTGCTGGAACAAAATTCCCAATACCTACAACCTAAAGAAGGAGAGGAGAGATTCATTTTGGCTCATAGTTTCAGTCCATGGTCAGGTGGCTCGCAGGCAGAAACAGGACGGCAGAGAGGCATGGTGAAGGAAAAGGAGCTCAACCTATAGAAGCCAGGAAGTGAATGGAGAAAGAGGAGCCAGGGACAAGGACACAGCCATCTGGGTCATGCCCGCAGTGAGCCACCTCCACTCAGGCCTCATCTCCTAACAGAAAGCCAGCTGTACCTCCCCCATGATCCAATCATTTCCAAATGCACAGGACCTTTGGTGGACACTTTAGATCCAACATTTGTTTTGTAGTCTCTTGCTTACAAAAGCACTCATGTCCATATCATTTTACACAATGCATTTATCCCATCTCTAAGAGCTGCCAGAATCTTAACAGCATTCCAGCATTGCTTAAAAGTCCAAGTTCAAAGTTTCATCTGAGACTACAGGCAAACTGCTAGCAGTGATCTGTAAAAAATTAAAAAGAAAGCTAAATAGTTCCAATACACAATTGCATAAGGCAAATATTCCTATTCTACAAGGAAGGCATAGGACAACACAAAGGAATCTCACCAAAGTAAGCCTGAAAATCAGCAGGGCAAACACTCAGTTTTCTAGTTTCATATTCAGCATCTCAGGCATGTTTTAGCAATATGTGAGTTTCTAAGGGCTTGGACAGATCCACCTCTAGAACATTGTTGTTTCAACCTTCAGTCTCTCTTGAGGTGCTTTCACTTTCTGGACACAGCAATCCTCAGAAGACATTCCACATTCTTGGTATCTACAGCTTCTTGGGGCCTCCACTATATTTTTAACCTCACTCTCATAGCCTCACACACTGTCTGGCCTCTCAGATTTTCTGCTGAAATCTGGGTGGAAGTCTCTAGGACTTCATAACTATCATATTCTTTATGCCTATAAAACCAGCACACGTGGATTATCCCAATGTCTGCTGTCAGCTGGTGCAGTAACCATGCTTCCTTTGACCATAGTTGTGGAGGCCTTTGAGTAACTTGATGGTGAAGCATGGTGAAATAAACCCTAGGAAACCAATTCACTAAGCAACTCTTCCTGAGTAGATGCTTCTCAGGCAGACATACCAGGACTCTCTTCTCAAACAAAAGTTTTACATTTTTGCATCTCTAGACTGCAACAAGCAGAGTGATGCAAATTCTTGAGATGCCTTTAAATCATCTTTACTATTTTCCTGGTGCAAAGTATTTGGTTTCTTTTTCTTTTTTTTTATTTTAAAGATAGTAAAATCCAACAAAACGTAACAGAACAAAGTCGATCAAAACAAAGTGGTAGAACTGGTACAGAACTTCTAAGAAAAATACTATGAAAACAATAGCCACTATAGTATATTTTGTTATTTTCAGAGTAGTTGACCTTTCCAACAGGTATAGTAAAATCAAACCAAAAAAACAAAAACAAAACAAACAATAAAACCAATAAAAACAGCGTATAAAATAAGGCCAAAAAATTAATCAGAATAAAGCAAAACAATGTGAACAATATTGGGCCTTGAAGACAAGACAGAAGAGAATCCCCCACTTTTGCTACATTGTGTACTGTCATCTTCCAAAGAGATGCTCAGGCTGCCAGCCCCAGGCCTACAAAATGAACAAAACAATACTAGTATTTAGTTGTTTTATGTACCTTAGTTGCTACCAATGTATCCAGACCTCGGAAAGAGCAGGTTGCTTTATGGGGGGGAGGAGGGGGAAGAGCTTTGTCCTTGATTCTTAGCACGCACGCTGGTAGGCATACGGGGGTGGGGGGAAGGGGCACATGTTTCACTTCCTGGGGTTGGGCAGGCTCCCAAGAAGCCCATTTCTTTTCCTTCTGGGGTCCATGCCAGTCACACAGGCCCCCAGAAGGCAGTCTTACTTGTCTCTGGGTTGGAGGTGTTCTTGATTTATTTTTGATGATAATCTTTTCAGCAATAACCTCTCCTTTGGATCAACTTACAGATGCTTTCTTTCTGTCTGCTAGTAAAACTTTTCAAATTATTTAACTCTGCATGTTGGTCCTGATTTTCACAGTAGACCTGATTAAAAGCAGCCATTAGTACTCATGCCACAGCCTGAATGTTGGGCTGCTTTGAAATTTCCTCCACCAGTTTAATTAATTTGCCACACTTAATCTTAGTCTCCAACAAAGTCTTCATATATAGCAAAATTAAGACAAATTTTCTGCTAGAGTGTCACTCACATGGCCTAGTAAACTCCTTGCTCCCAACTGAACTCTCCCGATCCTGGCCTTTACTATATATATTCCTATCAGCATTCTGATCTTTTGAGCTCTGACCAGTATTGCACATCAACTATAGCTCAAGACATTTTAGGATTTGTCTTACCCTGTTCTCTAAATTTTTGCAAACTCCTCCTGCAACATGTTCCAAAGGCTTCTAAACCATTTAGTTAGGTATAGACATAATAGTGACTCCAGTGTTCTATCAAATTCTGCTTTAGCTACTACTCATTATTTAAAAGAGAAATTCATTTTGAGTCATGGTTCCAGTCCACAGTCAGTGGGTTCCAAAGTAGGAACAGGCTGGCAAGAAGGCATTGGTGAGGAAGATTCGCTCAACCCATGGGAACCAGGAAGCATCAAGTCAGCTATAGTGTTTCCGGATTCAATCACATTCCACACACATGGAAGATTTGGTGGACATTTTTGATATACACTGTAACACAGAGAAGATAATGAATTCTTCATGTCACTCTTTGATGAGTTCCTGATTCCTTGATATCATTGTTCAAAATTATATTATTTTGGAGGAAAAAACTCATAACCTTATTTGTTTCTTTAATGGGGCTCAGGATCTATTAAAGAAACTAAGCACTAAACATCATTTTAGTATTAATGTTTAATAAGAGACTGACAATAACAATTTGGGCCAAATGGGGAATAAAAGGGATGTGGTTTCCTGAGGCAGATCACTTTCTAGTCATTCTGACTGAATCAACCACAACAATCTTTCTTGGTTGGTTCAAGGAAACAGCATACAAAATTGCAAAACTCTTTGCAAGGTCAAATACAAATAATACTGTGGCAGATCATCTTATGGCTCTTCTACCTTTACATCTCTCCATTAGATTGAACCAGATGTTGGCAAACTATAATATATTGACTGAATCTATTTCCTTTTTATACTATCAATTGGCTAAAAAACTTTCATATTTTTAAAGAATTTGTGGCAGAAAACATATGTGGTCTATAGTGCATAAAATACATATTATCTAGCATTTTATAGAAAAAGCCTACTACTGTCAGCCCATGCATGGACAAGTTACTAAGTCATCTGGACAGTATCTGATATTCACTTTGGTCTATCATGTTTGTGTTCATGTGTTGGAGATGGTGACATCACAAAGCAAAACCAAATCAAATACCTATTTTCATGAATCATGTGTTTATTTAGACAACACAAAAACAAAAGTAGTAAATGAATAAATTGAATGAATTATGTAGAACAATAGTAGTAAATGCTTTGGGTGAAAAATAGAGCCAAGTATGGGAATTTTTGAGTGCTGGAGGGGAGGTGGGATGCCTTCTTGAATGGTGTGGTTAGAGTTGACTCCACTGAGCAAAAGCTACTGGTTCAGATTTGAAAGACTTGAGGTGGTGAGTCTTGCTGTATTTGGAAGAAGAATATAGCAAGCAGATAACTAATTCAGTGGGAATGCTGAACATGATTATGCCTCATAGATCTTAACTGAAGAATTGGAATTGTGAATTTAGAAGAAGGAAGATGCTTTTATGGATACATATTTTACTTAGGTGAATAATATATAGGATAAACTGGTCATCAAATAATAACATAGATAATGCTCACATAAAGTGACTGAAGGTAGTATAAATTACAGCAATAAATCAATTATGACTAAATGAATTATTTAGAAATAATAAAAATTATTCTAAAAACTATATTCAAAGTTTATTCAGTGCTATGCTCTTTTTCTAGGAAAATGGCAAATTAAACTTAATAGCATGAAGATTGCCATTATAATTGGTTAGCTGACACTTTTCCCTCTTCTGAATCTCCTAATCCTATTTTTTTCTTTAATCAGCTTTAGAATTTTTACATGTTACTTATAATTTATGTACACAGGAATAATACTCACTCGAAAAATTTGCCCAGAATAACTATAAAAACAAGAGTTTTACAGATACTTGAAAATGTTCATTCATTTCTACTTCCTGAGGTATAATTTTTGGTGCTCCCAAATCACAGTGTGGTTCCCTTAACTAAGAGAAGATAATTTTTTAGCACAGTAAATGAGGCCAGCAACAGAGCAGGAAGTGGTTTGGACTCTGAATTTAAGAAATACAGACTTAAATGCTTGCTCCCCAGGAATTCAAAAGGCAAGTAGCAAAAAGAAAAACTTCAAAGTACCAACCCCATAGATTGTGATGGTCTTTGAAGAAACCTCAACATAGAATAATAGCTTCACCCTTCACATTTCAAAGTTTGTCTGCTCTTGCAAAATTGGAGGTAGATAAAATAAAGGAGGTAGATAAAATAAAGGATAGATGGGCAATTAAATGTTGAGGTGCTCAAATTTGTGGGTTAGATTCACTGTGACTGGTGACTAATTGTAATAGCAATTGCAGAATAACAGTTGATCAGTTCAAGCTGGAAAGAATCTTATTTTTTAAGAATAAAACTAGTGAAGCTGTACTGAAGGATCACAGTTAAAAATTTCCATCCTAGATTCATAAAAATATATAAAAACAGACAACTACTCTAAGAAGGAAATACCAGGGAATGTAATATTGCCCATGAAGATACTTTGATGCATTCAGACAATTGCATTATGAGTGGGAACATGAACACTGTCATTCCCTCTCAGACCATTGCCTGATGTACTGAATACCATGTCCACATGCTGAATGGTGAAACTGAAGGACATCAGAACTTTGAGGACCTAGGGTGAAAGAAGTATTTTTCTAATAAACTAGACATACGTTAAACTGATATATATGCCTCAAGACTATAATGCTAAGTAAAATGAATCAGATACACAAGCTTAAAGATTGCATGTTTCTTATTACATGAGAAGTCCAAAATATAAATAAAGATGAAAATAAATGATAGATAATAGGAAGTGGGGGGGCAGATCTCTTTTCAAATGAGAGGAGATCAAGAGATAAGGCAGGTGGTGTGACAGGAAGGGAAAGAGATGAAAAAGAATTGAGATATGTTATAGACATGTACAAATTCTCTAAAGGAATACAATTGTTATATACTGCAAACATGCACTAGTAATGAGTAAAAAATGAAAAAAGAAGAAAAAAAGAACTTAAAAAATGAAAAAGGAAAAAAATTATGGGTAAGCTGTCATACATAAGTATATATATATATATATTTAAAGTTTCACACATGATTTTATACACAGAAGAGTGTAGAATTAGAAGTGCTACAATTGATACTTTTTATTTTATGATTTTTTCCTTTTATTTCAATAGAAAAATCTGGAAGCAATAACAAGAAGCACAGACCTTGAATATTTCCATGAAATTCTACCATGAGAGGGAAATAGATGCTGCTTTCCCATCAGACACACATTTCCAGGTAAATCTGATATATTAATATGTCCAAAGGTTCCCAGAGAGTCTTTGGCACACAAACTGCTAAATTTCCGCAAAAGTTTAAAATAAAAAGCAAAACATAAATGCCAAACAAGATATTTTAGCTACTGCATATTTTCTACCCTAACCTCATATCTCACCTTTTCTTCAGTCAGTGTAATGCTGTTAGGGTATAAGAAACTCCTGATATTTATTCTGAAATGTGTTGCATTTGTGCTGTGGGGGTATAATGTTGGGGAAGGAGGAAAAACAGAAAAAATTATGAAAAGACAAACAGAAACCTCCCCTTCCAAAAAACAGCCTAATACCTAGGCAGCCTTGAATCTTATAGATTTAACATGAAATTGCTACAAAATGTTTTTGTTGCATGACACAAGGCGGTGGGAAAAAATACGGTCTTAATTCAGGTCGCATAATCATTTTCCGTTAAATGCTTGGAAGTTCTGCTTTCTCCCACAGCACAACAATTACACAGCAGAACATAATTATTTTACAGTCAATTGAGTGCACCAAATGGGCATATTTATGAAACCTGATTTATACTTCATACTCGCAGCGCTACATCGGGTATGGCTGTACCCCCCACCTGCAGTCAAGAAAGCTGTCTGAAAGCGTCTGCTTCAACCCCAGGTTTGAGCAATCCTTCTGAATGCTGGTAGCACACTTAGCTTTTTCCTATCAAGTTTAATGCAGAGAGTAAAGACAAAGCAAGCAATGTGGTATCTGTGGAGAAGCTCCATAAAATTTTTATGGTTTTAGTTCATGCCCTGATTCTTGCTGTGGTGAGCAAGTACATTTTTCATTAGCCTGTCCCACAAAGCAATGATTCTGTCGACATTTAAGTAATGACTTTCTCCTTATAAACTCAAACTTGTTTTCCTTGTACTTCAATAACCAATAATTATTTATGAAGGTTTGCATAATTACACAGGGTAATGAAGGAGTTTGTTGATGCTATGACCTTCATGAGAACTTCTTTGAACGTTATTCCTAATTTTGTGAAGATGCTAAGACCTCACCAAATTTTGAGGTGCCGTCTTCCCCCACTCATTTTTACAATTTCCACAGCTTCATCTGTTTGAGGTGATAGATTTTAGGATGATGAGTGAATTTGATATAGCCTCTGCAAAACATGTAAACCAAGTACCTTTCAGATACAAAAAAGAACTTTCACACTGATATTCTGAAGTTGTTTCATAAGGCATAGAATTATTTTTAGGTGATTTAGTTGAATTTACTGATGAACTACACACAGTGTGTATGTATTTCCTCCTAGTTGCTTCATCTTAGCCAATTGCATAGGAGTATAAAATCTTCTGATTTCACTGAAGACTGAGGTATGTTAGTACTTACTCAGAATTAATGAAAGTACTGCGGGCTTCTGGTCTGTCTCAAATCTTTTATCTTCTGTTTTTCAGCACAGTTAAAATATGGGGACAAAATGCAAGAATCTTCTATCTAATTTTGAATTCCAAATGAAAAAAAAAGACTCCACTCCTTTCATGATACCTGTGCACAGCAGTTTGTGTTGATGGCTTCCAAGCACAGTAAACTAACACATTAGGGTAAACAGATGTTTTCTCTATTAACAGTATCAGCCGTCTGGCTGCAGGCCAAATCAGGTCTGGAGAGTGATTTCAACTGGCCTGCTTGTTAATGTGAAAACTGACTAAACGCTCTCTCCTGCTAATCTTCCCATCCTGAAGATGATATTTCTCCCAGTGTATGACTCATGCAACCACAGGAAGGAAGGAGATCATTTCAGAGATTTAATTAATTCTTAGTTGGAATTCTATTCAATTATCAGTTTAAATTATAAAATGTATAGCATTTGAGAGGCTAATATCTAAGGGGAATAGAATTGGAAAATTAGGAAAAACATGGAAATAAATATTCTTAAACATTGGAATCAGCTGTGGTGTCTAATTTAATCTTTATTTAAAGAATCCCAGTTCCTGAGAGACCATGAAACTAGGCTGCAAACTGCCTTCTAAACAGTAAAGAGGAATGAAAGTAACTTTGGCTAATAATAGGCAGAATCCTGATCATCTCACATATTATTTATTTTTAGCGTATTATGTTTTTCAGAAAAAATTGTCTCAATTTATTTTAGTCTTGTCCTTTAGGAAAGAGTACTGAATTAAAAGAATATTATATAGAGATAGTATATATCTATATATAATGCTCTTACTTGAATGAATGAATTTGAACAGAATAAGTTAAAATTTATATCAACAATATTATTTTCATAGATATAAAATCCTCAAACAAGATTTAGAAAAAATTAATTTATTCATGGAGACATGATACATATCAACCTTGGTTGAATTTTCATTTGTTCTTCTATATTACTAAAATCTGTGCCTCTAAATTTTTTTTGTCAGATTAGCTGTATATAGTGGGTAATGGAAACCCCCCAAAAGAGTCACCCTTATAAAAATAGCATCCTTTTAGTAATAACATGGCATTTCTGAAATGGCCTGGTGTAGAACATGTATCTGAGAACATAGTAATTTGCTTTCATATGTGTAAAAATTCTGTTTGTCAATACATACATGATACATAAATGTACCTCCTGAACAAAAATGGAAATTTCCAACATTTATAGTGTTATTTTTACAATTTATTTTCCAAACCAGAATGATTTTGAGAGTGGGAGTGTTTGATTACATGAAGATAACAAGTGTAAATGCATACCGTACTGGTCAAATTGGGATATATAGTCATCATATATAAAATGCTGTCTATCTGCCATCACTGGTCTTTAGTGTACTGCAGAAGCACTATGACTTCATAAATTTCCTAATCTAGATGGAATTTTGGAGACCATCAATCACTATTTCTTCTTTCATAAATAATTTGTTTTTAAGCCCCAGGGATGTGGAGTTACTTACTTCAGGTAAGAGTTGATTGGTATCAGAGCTTAGATTAGAAACCCAGTGTCTTAGTTTGGGCAGTGGCCATAACACAGTGCCATACACTGGATGCTTCGTAAGCAATGGAAAGTTATTCCTCACAGTTCTACAGCCTGAATCATAGATTTTAGTATTTCCAGGGCCTCGTCCTGAGTCTGTTGCATGTTAAATCACATAGCTTCTCTACTGGATTAGTGAGTAGGTAGATAGAGTTATTGATTAGGACACCAGTGATTATTCACTAAATTATGCATGACTGAATTTAGTAGACCAACTGGATACTTTTGGACTGTTTCCCACAAGACTAACTAACATTGACAGTTCATTTTCTGGGATCATGTGGGACTACTTAAGACTTTACAAGTGGATGCTAATTGGTATTTTAAAATTTGTATCCAAAAATAAATTACAACTAGGAGAAAAGAAAGTGGAATATTAAATTATATGAATTCTTTTAAAGTATTACTAAGGTTTTGAGAATTCTACTTGTCTCTCTATTTTATATATAATGTGGAAATAATTTCTAAATGTTTATGCTGTTTAATATTTGATACAAAAGTAAAAGATTAAGGTAAGCTTTTAGGTATTCAAATCTAAAGTACAATAGGTGGGTTTAAATCTAATGGGTAAAATATAGTAGTTTTGTGAAGTTTGACAAGGCTTATTTCTATACTGGTAAAATGTAGTTATTGCTGTTGTCTGATTTAAAGGGCTATGATGAGAATCAATTGAGATAATACCAATAGATACCAATATCTACCCTTATATTTAACTGTGCCTGAGCTATACTAGTTTTGCTGTTACTGTCTGATTGAATTACACTGTCTTTGGCAATAGATTTTGTGGAAAATGCTGTAGATTTGCTCATTCAGCTTCTCCAAGTTTCCCTTGTAGCATGGATTTCTTTAAAATGGGCTAAAATATTAAGACTACCTTTCTTAGATTCTAATACATTGAGGATTCCATACGAGACTTGTTTCCATCAAACAGACACATACACATATGAGAATATGAAAGCAAAAAATAGACAGCAGGAGAAAAAGGCTAATTTTTTTCTTTTTAATATTTCATTTTATTTTTGATGAACATGTGCAATTGTCCATATCAGTAGGGATCAGTGTAAGATTTTAACCCATGCCCACAGTGTGCATTACTCAAATCTAATCTCCCCTTATCCATCCTCTTTTCCTAATCTTCAGTAATCACTATTCTCCATTCAGGTCAGCATTTTTTAGCTTCCGTTTAAGAGAATGACCATGTGGTTCTTGTATTTCAATGTCCAGTTTATTATCCACAACATCCTCTACTGCCACCCATTCTTCTTTGTAGACAATAATACTCCAGTGCATATATACACTGCATTTTCTTATCCATTCATCTGTTGATGGATATCTAGCTAAGTTCTATATCTTAGCTATTGTAAAAAGTGTTATGATAAACACAGATATGCAGCTATCTCTTGGTATGCTGATTTCATTTCTTCTGAATATGTACTCAGAAGTGGACTAGTGGGATCATGAGAGATTTATTTAGTTTTTTGAGGAACCTCCATATGGTTCTCCAAAACTGCTGTCCTAATTTACATTCCCACCAACAGTACATAAAAGTTTTTGTTACACCATATCTTTGACAGCATTTGTGGTTTTTTTTTTGCTTCTAAACAGGTCAAAGGACTTTTTGTTCCTACAGTATCATAAGGGAGGTTTCTGGGGTCTGAGACTTTGCTTTTCATGACTGTTGAATAACAGATGGTAGCAGTAGTGAGGTTTCTGGTGGGAGCAGAGGGTGTATTTTCTAGTTGGGTCACTTTGACTATTTAGGATCAAGTTAAGCTTCCCTGACATCTTTCAAACTCTGTGTTATTAATAGGCTATAGTGAATGCTCTCTTGTTTAAACAAATAGTCTGCCACTAAAAACCAAAAAGTGATACAAACCTTTTGAACACTTAAAAAAAAATCCAATAGAGATTCGTGCTATAAAATAATCTTTATATGTTAATCATTCAAAATGATTAAACATAAGACATTGTGTCAGATACCACAATACACCTGAAAGTTAAAATGGATGCAGTCTTTAGATGTGGAAATTAAAATGTGTTAAGGGATAATCATTGATCAGTGTTCTGTTATTGGGATAAAATACCAGGCACTTATAACTTAATGAAGGAAAGGTTTATTTTGGCTCATAGTCTCAGAGGTTTCAGTCTATGGATGGACGTGGTATAGAAAGGTTGCTCAATTCATAGCATCTGGGAAGTTGAAAGCAGGAGAAAATCCAGAGAGGAAGGGATCCAGGAGCAGTATATTCCCTAAGGTCACATTCTCATGAACCGTCTTACTGTTTTACCTCTTGATAGTCATTCAGCAATGAATGCATCAGTGATTTAGCCCATTGATGAAGATAGTGACCTCATAATTCAGTCACAGTTTCAGGAGTCTTTTGGTCATGTCGACTTGACAATCAAGGTTAACCAGCACAAGACCACCACTGGTCAACTAGAAATTTAATCACATCTCCTTAAACCATACTTAATCTCCAAATAAACACAATAACAATGAAATCATTCTACCTAAAGTGACATAACCATCCCATGTATAACCAAAAACACATTAATTTCTTCCCTGAATTCTCAACAGCTCCAGTCAAAAGTCAGAGTCTTTTGCTCAAAAGTCTAAGTCTCAAGTCTTCCCTGAGACTCAAGACAAACTCTTAGCTGTCAACTTCTAAGAAATTCGAAAATTAAGTTACATGCTCCCAAGATACAGTGGTACAGGGTCAGCATTTCCATTCCAATAGAGAAGAATGGGGGACAGAACAAATCAGATCAAACTCAGCAGAACAAACAGCAAATATTTTAGCTCCATGTCCATTATCCGAGGCACACGGTGTAGAGATGTGAGTTCTGAGTGCTCGGGTAGCCTCACTCCTGTGGGTTTGCTGGTTGCAGCACCCATGCCTTGTCATTAGGGCTGGCTCTACTCACTGTACTTCTCTGCCACATTCTGGTATCTGCAACCTCCTAACCTCACCACTGAAGCTGTGGCCTCACTCTCATAGCTTCAACCAGTGTCCTCTAAGTGCTCCCAGGAAGGACTCTGATTTGAAAACACATTACCTAGCTTCCCAGACTTTTAAGAAAAATCTTAGTGAAAGCCTTTGTGATTCTTACCTCTTTCATTCTGCATGCCTGCATGACCAGAATCATGTAGACAGTGCTAAGGTACACTGCCAGCTGGAGCAGTAGCCTACTTCCCCTGGGTTGTGGCTGCAATGATCTTCAAGTGCCTGGATGACTGAGTACAATGAAATAAATCCCGGAGAGCAAATTCCCTATGTAGCACATCTGGAGTCACATTTGGGGTCTCTTCTTGTTATGGTTCTCATGTAGCTGTCCCCCAGTAGCCTCATGCACCCATGGTGGGAAGACTTTTAAAAGGTGATTCAATTATAGGGTAGTAAATCTAACTTGTTAGGTGCTGGGATGTTGTAGAAAGAGACTGTCCTTCAGAGCATGACATAGAAAGGTGTATCTACTTCTCTCTCTTCCCTTCTCTCCTTACTTCCTGGCTGCTATAACTGGAGTAGCTTTCCTCTTCCTAGGCCCTTCTGCCATACAGTTTCTATGGTTGAGCCTGAAAAATGGGGACTGAAACTTCTAAATTAGAGCTGACATAAACCTTTGCTTCTTCAAAGTGTGGGTGTCTGGTATTTAGTCCCAGTAATGAGAAGGCAAATATGGTGCTTCTCAAATGAAAGAATTATACTCTGTTTTCCCATTCTGCGAATGTAGCCTAGGACATTCACACTGAGCAATATGTCCAGGCTTTCCTAAAAATTATTTTTAGTTCTTGAAAATTTGGGACAGGGTCTCACTAAATCATTAATTTGCCTAGGATGGACTTGAAATTTTGATAATCCTACCTCAAACTCTCAAAAGTGCAGTGATAACAGGCGTGCATCACCATGCTTGGTTAAGGTTTAAACTCATGCCTGCTATGGGAAGAATCTTCATAATTCCTGAGATTCCCTTCAGGCATTTTTTTTCTTGATTAGGCTCAAAGTAGTTTTTTTTTTTTTTTCTTATAGTGCTAATCTGTTAAAAAAAAACACATTGTGCTATGAAGAAGAAAGATGAAATAAAGTTATACAATAAAAGAAGAAGACAAGTTAGGCCAAAAGATGTCAAAAGGAAGAAAATAAATCAACTAGTAAAAACTTGAGAAGATGCACAGTTTTGGAGCAGTATGTTTGCTGTACTTATGCTAAACTTGAGTGAGGTTGGTTAAATAACAAGTACTGTAGTTAGATCAAAGAGTATTTCACTAGATTGAAAACTACGGTTTGATAGTAAGTAATGGATATTCACTTTGTTAGTGAATTTAATTCTGACAACATGACAAGAGCCAACAGGGACTTATGTCTAATAACCGGTCATGTAGTTAAGTATTATTTCCAAACATTGTAAAAGATCTTTTTTTAAAAAAATTTTCCTCCTCAAAGAAAAGGGAATGATGATCACCCCTCAGGCATCTAGCACTTTTAACACTTTACTAAAATTAATGTTCTAGTTTTATTAAGAAATTTGTGTTATATCCAGCTGGTGGAATTCATATGATCACATAAAATAAGGGAGGAGCTAATACTGTTACAAATAGCACATTGAGCAAGCTAAAGAAAGTAGAATGACTGCGTATTTGAACACTATCATTCAGACACTGTTAAGACTATAATTACTGAGTTCTGTTATTCTTTTGCAGTGTTGCTAATTTTAAAGGTCAATTTTGTTTTTACTATGTTAATTTAGTTTTTACAACGACTGCTTTTAAAATCTAAAGAGATGTGTTTTAGAGTTAGTGGTCAGTTTCCGTAGTTTTATTGAAAGAGATCTGTAATTTACACAACTGGGAATAAATTAGTTCCTTAAGCCTTGTGAAAACTATTGCTCACACTGATTGATATAACAGTGAGATGTTCACTAGTTTCAGTGTTCACAGTTTTAAGGGATCAGGTCCATTTCCTTAATTTGTTCACTTGCACATGCAACAACCTATCTCTTTTCACCTGTTTTTGGCTGGTACGTTCCTCAAACTAAGCCTGGTGGAGTGTTCTTTGAATGGACACACTGCCATCACAGCAGTTCAGAAGGCAAAGTGGCTCAAGAGCCAGAAGGTACATTATATTTGACTAAGAAGGGCACAATGATAGTGTCACCAGTGTGTATGGAAAAGGTACTTGGTGTATAGTCTCCTCTTTTATGGCTGAAGAGACAAGACTTACCACACTAGCTGAGTTGTGAATGAACTTTGTAGTATAAATAAAATTAAGTCTAATTCCTGCAGATCTATGGCCTAGCACATTAAGACTAGAATTTAGGGTATGCTAGAGGGATTTGTCTCAAGATGGTTTTTGAAAAAAATGCATATAATTCTTCAAAAAAGTATCATGCTCATCAACAAGTATATTGATCATTTACTCCATTTGCACTACTTGTAATGTAGTATATTTTATAAACAACCTTTCAGAGTAAAGATTATGACTTTCTCTTTCACATAAGCAAAAATACATTATCCAAGGAATAGAAATTTTCTATCTCTTTTATCTTTAAACAATCTATTAATATAACCTGAGCTTTCTAATTCCACTTCTTCAGTGCCACATTTTCTCTCCAACTGCCTTACTCTAATTTATATTCCACGTCACCAGGAATGAATGTTTTGAGAAATATATTTTAAATTGTTTCCCACCTTGCATTCATCCTCCTAATTTTTCTGTGCTTATGGGATTATGTAATAATTATTTGATTAAAGATATTAAGGTCACTTTTTACTATTACTTGTCACTTATTTCCATATACAAATGATCTTCAAATGTTAGCAAGTTTTATCACCAACTTACCTTTTCTTGTCAATTCTCTTCTTTTCACACACTTTTAATTCTTAGCCTCTTCACATCTCACCTGGACCAAGAAAACCCTCTCTGAAATGTTAATCATAATGGCTTTGAAACCGGATGGACCAACTCAAAAATTCTGGCGAAGTCATTCAGAGTCTATTTCATCTTGAACAATTGAGCAAACAATATTTACTGCCAAAAAATGTGGAGAATGGTAAAATGACATTGTACATATGTGTATAAATGTGCAATATTACTCATAATAAATGATTACTATATGAATAATTATCAGCACTGTTATCAAAGTGTTTTCTGGCTGCCCCTCTTTGTGCTAAAATTTATTACTCAGATGCCACAGCTAAACATATAATGACATATGACTCCTATCCCCTATTCCAGATTTAAACATCTCCCATGTTTTTTGTTTTGTTTTGTTTACAAAATAAGATGCACATACATTAGTATGTACCTCAAGAGAGAATGAAATTTTGGTCTGTAGAAGATTACATTTAGATATTAGCATGGTAATTCGTTTGAAAAATAACTTTATGGGTGACTTATTGCATACCTGTAACTTTTCTGAAAGCTGAAGACAGAACAGTCAACTAAATAGGCATAATCCTGTTTATGATGACTGATTTATTTAACTTTTCAGATGTTTAGTTTCTTCATTTATAAAAGTAAGGATAATAGTAACTAACTTTTGCACTTGTTTGAAAAATTTCATTTAATAAGCGTAGATGAAGTTATTACTAATTTTTCAAAGGAATTCCAGTAAGAACAATCAAATTATAGGACAGGGGCTATAGTTCAGTGTAAAGTCACTAAAAGTAACTAAAGATAGAGGTAACTATTAAAATGCATAATGGAAGAGTGTTCTGAATGAAAGAACAAAAAATAGGACTGTGTGTTGTGTTTATGGCTACAGATGTAAAAAGTTTTATTGTTAGATACACAAGCAACTATCAATTTTTGTTTTTAGTTGGTTGCTGGTGTTTTAAAAACAAAAGCTCCTAACATATGTGAATTTATTTTTCACTTAGATAATGTATTGTTATTTAATGTTATTAAATAAAATTAATATTTGTGTATTAGTAAATTTATATATTGCTCTTATTTTATATCAAAATTAAATATAATTCTGTATTATATAAAAACAATGAGTTGTTTTTCTGATTCCTAGGAGATACTGGCTTCAACACACTGCCCTTTGACGGGGAAGAGCCTGGGATGTTGGTGACCAGAAGTTGGATGCAGGAGGGTCTGAAGTTCAAGTCCAGCATGGACAATACAGTGAGATCGTGTCCAAGAAAAAAAAGAGAGAAGCAAGAAAGTATTAAAACAAGGTGGAGAAGATCAGTTGTAGAAGGTATTTGAATTACATAGAGAGGTAAGCTTAAAGAAAGAAGAATTACAGTGAACAATGGCTTCATTAGGGAAAAAAGAGTAAAAGGAAAGAGGAGAGAAAAACAAGCAAAATCATTTTTTAACTTAATGGACAAAATGCAAAACTAGTCACCTATGTAGTAGTTTTCTTTTTAAATTTCTAAATATAATGCTAATACTTCACATTATGTCACTGTGAAAATATTGCACAGTGTGGACAAAGACAGGGACACCAAGAGGTTAATTAACTCTTTCAAAGTCAAGAACCAAGGAAATTACAAAATTAGGATTTTATATTTATAACACTTCTGAACAATCTTGTTGATGATTACTATGAAAATTTACTATGATGATATTATAGTTGCAATTCACATTTATTCATGCGATGTTTCATTAAAGTATATTTTTCCAATTAGATTATCAATAGGATAGTGCCTAAAAACATTGGCCACTATTGTATTGTTATCTTCTATGATAGACCTTACACTTAGTTGTCAAGTCCATAGAAGTAAATGCAATTTCCTTATTATGGCCTTTAGGGCTATGATCATACTCTAGCTACAACTGTGGCCATTTCTCCTGCTATTACCTTTATTTCTCTCAAATTGTAATCACACTTGCCTGTATCTGCTCCCAAAAAGCACATCCTTGTCTCATTGTTTATGCATTTCTGTTTTGCAACCTGAAATTCTCATCCTAGAGACATATTCACGTTTTACTCAGTCAGGTTTCTGCATATAGATCATGTATTTTACTTAGGAAAGGTTTTCCTGGACCAGCTTACTAAGTAACACCACCTATAACTGTTCAGCTGTTTCCTATTTTTTCACAAAATTTTAAATTATTTTATTGAATACATGTTATTTGAACACATACTAGACACCAGAGACTTACCTGGACATTCAGATACAGCATACAGAAATATTCAACATTTCCTAATTTCATAGAATTTAAATTCCTATGAACAGATAGACGCTATAAAAGACTGAAAAGGAAATGTATAATATTGTGTTAGTGAGCATAGAAGAATAAATGCGGAGGAAGTACAGGAAATATTTTGCAGCCAGCAAAACCCACATTGAAAAATGACGTCGGAGTTAAGACTTGGAGAAGTTGAGGCGGTAGCTGTGTAGCGAAATGCGCTCCCCAGGAGAAAAGAACACAGTCAGAGAGCTCTGAGGTGGAAATACAACATGCTTGAGCCAGAATCACAGAGGAGGCCACTTTAGCTACAGCAATGATTGAAGGGAGAGATAAATTAAGAAAGTGTGGGTTGGAATTATGTAGGGTTCTAGAGATCATAGTAAGAATGAATTTGGTTACTCTGAAGGAGTTTTGAACAGAGAATTAATACAAATTGAAGATAGGATTTTAATGGAATATCTCATTTCTTTGTTAATTAACTGTTCCGGTTCCTTGCCCATCCCCATTACAGATATACTAAAGCCAGAAATGACCTTTCGTTATGCTAGACCTGTAAGCTTTTGGGGTATTCACTACTGCAGCATCATATAGCTCATCTTGATTGACAGTAGGGGAGAATGGCAGAAGCTAAGTTTTGAAATCATTATCTCTACAGAGCTATTAGATATAGAGTGCGGATGTCAAGATGGATATATCTGAATCTTGAGAGACAAGACAAAACTGGGGATATAGATTTGAAAGTCATCAGAGAATCTATCATTTTTATGGCATAATAGTGCATGAACTCATTAAGAGAATAATGTGGAGAGAAGAAAAATGTGTAAAGCCTGATCTCTGAGCATCACTGTCCAAAGAGGTCAAGAAGCAAAGAAGAAACCTGCAAAGGAAACCAGGAAAGAACAAGCCCTGATGTAGGAAGTCATTGAAGCTGGAGATTGATGACATATGTGGGGCTAAAGCAAGGCCAGCACTGAAAACACAGAGAGCTGAAAACAAGCCAAGTAAACAAGCTGTTCCAGCACCGAGAAGGCAAGGGGCCCGTGCAAGCCAGGCAAACAAGTTACTGGGCAGCGGGGATTGAAATTGACATTCTTCTTGGAGGGTATAAATAACCATGCTACAGTGGTTGAGCAGTTCCTTCTCTCCCATGCGGAGAGTAAGGGCTCCACCTGACCCCAGTTTTGTCTCTTTATTTTCTCATCCTTCACCACAAGAACTTAAAGAGCCACATGGGTGACAGCACCCTAAAGGAACAGATTTGGTGTCAAGGAAGCCAAGTGAAGAAACCATTCAAAGAGAATCAAGTAATGAAATCATGTCATATACTGCTCATGGGTTAAGGGAAATGAAGAACATGAATTTTGATGGAATAACGTGGATAAAAGCTTGACCATGTTCTTTCCTTGTCCCACATTCCTGTATTTCAGTCACCATTCACTCACTCACTCACTCATTCATTCATTCATTCCATCGTTTATGTTGTACGTCTAACCCACCAGGAGGAGCCTGGGGCCTTTATCTCTTTTGCTCACCTCTGTATTTCCAAGGACTGAAATATTTTCCGAATAAACTATTTGCTAAAACAATAAGTAAAAAATCAAAGACGATTGAGTGAGTAAATAAATGAGAATTCTACAGAGGCATTAAGGAAAATGAATAGCTATATTGTCACTTTTTTTAAATTCAGGACTTGGAATAGCTTTTCATTAGTACTATTTCTCAAAATGAGACCTCAATCATTTAGTCAAGGCACCACAACATCTGCCTTAGCACACCCATGACAGAAATTATGAAATCACAACACAACTTTTAGTAAGTCTAGATGTGTTCTCATAATCTGTTTCAATCTATTGCTCTAGGTAGTCAAAACCAATTGAATGGATACAATGTAAAACATAATTTAAAACATATCTATTGAGAGCTACCTAGTACCTGGAAATAGGAGTTTCATTTAATTATATTATACAGTGAATGAGAGTAATACATACACTTCTCATATGATCCAATCTGTGATATAATGGGGAAAGTAGACATTAAACAAACATAGAGTACACTATGTAGAAATTAGATTCATTCTATTGTACAAGGGATAATGAAAATACATATTAAATGTTCACATCATTAAAGGAATTTATTCCAGGAAGACACATCGCTCTTAATCCTCCTCAAAATACTCACACTTGCTTCGAACACACTTACTCTATCATTCTTTTGTTTTTATTTTAAAGAGTGAAAAACAAAAAAATTTAAAAAAATTGTGAAAGGGTAGGAAACTGCTCAAAGGGGAAAAATAACTTGGATTGGGAAAAGGAAGGAAGAAGATATTCTATCATTCTTGCCATTATCTGCGGTAGTTCTGGAAGTCTTCTTTCCTGTCTTTATGACTTGCGAACAAAATACAATGAATACTGCTACTGAGTGCTACTGCAGTCTGATAAAAGCATTATGGTGTCTCTTCAGCCACCTTATTCACTGTAACTGGTGCTATGTGACTTACGGCTCCTCCCCATGAAAAGACCGTGAATGGTAAATATTTTGAATCAATTCAGGACATTGAGGTAACTGCAATAGTGCAACTAAAGACACTCACAAAGGCGAACTTCCAGAACTGCTTCAGGAAGTGGCAAGAGTTATAAGATATGCATGTGTGAAGGAAAGGTGATTATTTTGAGGGAATTAATAGTGATGTGTTTTGTTTTTATTTGTCACCATGAAGTGGAAGCACAGTTGCTTATCAATAAACTTCATTTTAAAAAAAGCAACATCCTTTACTTTGACAAATTAAAAAAATCAAACACCATGTTTTTAATTACCTTATGCCTAGATTTGAATTATACAATAGCTCTCTTTTAACAGAAAAATATTCATATCTTAGTGGCTAATCCAAATATAAAGTTCTTTATAAATGAAAGTGGTAGTGAAAGTGGGCACTCAGCTCTTTGAAGTCATTCATTGATCGAGGCTAATGTGGGCCCTTGTGATATTGAACTGTGGGTCCCCATATCACTTTGGGCAATGACATCTAACTGGTATTGAGGGATCTCATAGGAGATTTTATGGAGTAGGCATAGAGTGTGGCAGATCTCACTTTCCTATTACTTGTTATTAAATTTCATGGTACACTGCATGCAGGAGCACTTGGGAAATGTAGTTCTATTCCGGGCAGCCACTTGGCAGAAATCGTGGAAAAGAAAAACCATTTGTACTGAAGAGTAAGCTCTCTCTGCCACCTTAGTTCAGAAAACTTTGGGCTTAAAGGTTAACATTTGAGTGGAGACATGGAAGACATGATAGAGCAAATCACATAGCTCTCTCAATGAAGGAACATGAGGCAGAGAATAACACACGTGAAGGTACTGAGCAGTGAGTGGGGGTGTCCTTTTTTACCAACAGCAAGAAAATTGGTGCAATGAGTATATATTGGTAGAATGGAGAATCAGGAGGGAGGACATCAGAGGCAACATGGACAGATTCCAAGGTCTAATGAGCTACTGTCACAATTTCGGCTTTTACCCTCAGTCAGATGAGAAGTTGTAGGGTGACATTTAAGCATAGGAGTGAAATAATGTTTTTCTGAGGAGAACTATTCTACTATTGAAAACAAATTATACAAGTATATGAGCAGAAGCAGAGAGAAGAGTTACAAAACTGATTCAATGGCTGCGGCAGAAAAGAGTGGTTGGGGATTGCAAGAAGTGGTTCGATTCTGAGAGAGAAATTACATAGGTTGCAATATGGTCATAATATCAACACTTCCCCCCAAACTAATTGTGACCTTTTAAATTTACACACTATTAAAATAACAATAAAGTGAATAACCATATATATATATATATATATATATATATATATACACACACACATGCCTTTCATCTATTCATCAATTATTATTATTCTACCATACATTCTTTAGCTCCCTCCATGTATGCATGTAATTAAGTATAAACTACATCCAACTCTTTATTTTTGCTTTTAATGCATTTTAAAGTAGTTTGTAAAACATATCATGACCTGTCATTCCTCAAAGTTGTAGTGAAGCTCTTAAGGACAAGAATATTAGCCTACAAAACAATATTGCAAATAGTTTAAAGGAAGAATAGACAGGATTTCTTGATGGATGTTTTGGTGCATAAGAGCAAGACAGAATCAAAGACACTTTCAAAAACTTTGGCATAGGAGACTGGAAATATAATAATGGCATTTCCATAGACAAGGAATACTGCAAGAGAAGCTGATTTTAATTTTAAGAAATTAAATTTCTTGCCATTCTTGTCCAGACTTGGTTTGGGCAAGTTGTAGACTAAAATCTTGGGTGTGAAGAATTTCTTGAACTCCAGAAAATCTTTTATTGACAATATAAAGCTGCAAGATACAGGTGCCATAACTATTTTTGGTGAGATAATTTTATAAGATTCCCAAATGCAGAATGGAGGTATGGCAACTGATGCCTACAGCAGAATTCCTCACTCAAACTCCTGGAAACTTACAAAAACTTGCTAGGTCTAATATGAAAGCGTATAGAATAGGTAAATTTCCAGAGCTGATTGAGCTAATGGCCATTACTAGAGTTATTTCTAGTTCTGTTTTGTCATGCTTGAATGATTCTGATTGCTATTGTATTGTTCAAAAGGTTTCTAGATAGTTAGGGCAATGTGTTCATATCCAGTAGAGTAGAAAGAGAAGAAGCCTGGATCATAATTTCCTTGTTTAAGTGTGGTTGGTTCACTTGAATTGCCATCATAATAATCATAGTCAGTCTCCATGAATCCTCTCTGAAACTGAGGATAAAGGAGATAACTAAAGGAGATAACCAATCAATCAGTTAATCAATCAATCAGTCATTCGGATTATGTTAGAAAGAAGAGAGGTAAATAATGCTCTATTATTAGAAAGTTTCTCTTATCTTACCTAATACAGCCTTATATTTCTAGCAGAGAGTATTATTGTTGATTGAGAATTTAATGTGGAGGAACTTGTTTGGGTGTGGTTTCCTTGGCATAATATCTGAGAGATTTATGTCATTGTTGTATTTGGTATCTGTTTATGCACACAAGATATGTCTATGCTTTTTGTTTTTGAGTAGTTCACTAATTGAATATACCGTATGAACATTAGACTTATTATAATTTTGGCAAAATTAAATAATGTTGCTGGCAATAATTTGAATAAGTTTTTTAGGAACTACACATGCTTTCATGTTTCTTGGCTAAATAGGCAGGAATGGAATCAATGTGTCATAGAGTAGATGTGTGTTTTCTCTTGAAACTAACAAAATCTTTCTCAAAGTGTACTCTGGAAAACAGCAGAAACAAAAGCAAGTTTCCAGCGTTAGCATTTGCAGTTATGGATTTGCAATATAAAATTTAAATTATATACTCTCAATTTTTTTTATTTCATAGATTTCATATACTGAAAAAATGTACTGACTGCTTCCAGTGTTGATAAAAAGAAAACTTCTGCAATATGATATTTGAAGCCCAGAAAGGAAAGTGTGTCTACTTTCCTGGTGGAAAGAATACTCAGTATCTTTTTAGACATCCAGAAAGTGTGCCTTTAGTAACACTTACTAATGAAAGGAAAAGCCAGAGCACAGGACTGCAGACAATTCTTCATTTACAGTAACACAAAACTTCAAAAATAGTTACTCCTACTGAATGGTACATGTTTCCTGTCAGTCAAGAAAAGTTTGGTCTTTTGTCAAATTACAGCTATTAACTAGCTTTCATCAGGCTAAAGACAGTGGTTCCATCCCTGGACTCCATTCCTTTGCTCTATTTCCTGTCTGTGTGTGGGTGGGTGATGTCTAAGATACACAATTCTAATACAAATACAGAACTCAAGAACATGCATTGTGGCCCTATTGTTCTACTTATTATCTTGGCCTACCGTTTATTTCCCTTTATGTTTAGAAAAACTGACATTTATAGATGGTAAGTCTTTTCATTCCCCTCCCTTCAAACTTCTCTGTCTCCTTTTCTTCCTTTCTTACTTCCTCCCTTTCTCTCTTTCTTCTCTAATCTTTCTTCCTAACAATTATTTAAAGCTCTTTTTTACCTATATTCCTCAGTTTTCATGATTTATAAATGTAACATTAGGTATTTCTCTTCCCTGTTCTTACCTTCTTGATGAAGATTCTTTGCTCTGTGGAACTTTATTCTTTTTAATATATCTAAAAATGTCATGATAAGCTCTCTGTATATTATTATTTTATTTATGCATATTCTCAGTATCATTCTTACTAAGTGAAAGCCCATGTAAAGCTAGACTTTAAAGATGACAACCCTACTTGAAATGGTTTTCTTTTTCTTCATGTTAATGATTCTATGATTTGTAATTGGCAGTCACAGCTGAACAATTACAGGCTCAATATAATATTTTTCTCAGTCTGTTTTGAATAAAACCACTGGATTGAGGTCATTGTTTTTTGTTACAGAAAAGTGATAATGTGATTTTCATACTTACAATTTGAGATCTGGTTATTCTGATGTGATGACTACTATGGAACCTTGGATTCTTTCTGGAATTTTTTGTGGGAGTTAAAGTGAAGTGGTAAGGCGGGAATCTTGCTCTGTAGCTCATCATCATTGTTTCAATTAGGATGTGAACAATGGATACACAGATCAATCTACTGCTCTTATCATTGATTTCATACGTCTTGCAATTTTCTCCTAAGAAGACACTGCCTTTGGCTTTGCCCTGTTAGGTGTTCCTTCATCCCTCTAGGATCCCGTAGATTCTACCATTATAGGCCCAGTAAACTTGATCCTTTTCTTCATTTTCCTGAAACATTGCTTCTTTAGGTTCCTATATATTTTAGACACTTAATGAAAAGGTAACAAACAGTAATTAGAGCTCAAAGGGAAGGGGGAAGAATTCAAATTCAACTGAAAATCACTGTCCTAAAAATGTAACATCTCTTTTATGCCATAGAAAGCTTTCCCCTGACTGTTGTTCATGGTTGTAGACTTCAGCTCACACCATCATTGTGTGGCTCTTTTTCTAACTCATAGCCTTTGTTACTTCCACGAGGTACCAAACTGTAAATCTCCATGCTGCTATCACTTTTTGGGGGAGAGGGGGTTTGAGACGGGGTCCTACTATGTAATTCAGGTTGGCCTTCAACTTGCTGTGTAACCCAGTCTGGCCTCAAACTCACGGTACTTCTTTTGCCTCGGCCTCCCAAGTGCTAGGATTACAGATGTGTGAACCACCATGCCCAACTTGCTATTACTTTTTCATGCACATAAATTATATTTTCTCTTTGTCTTACTCTTATGCTTAGATATACCCAGAGACTTCCTGCTTTACTAATATTGAAGACCCAGTAAGTTTCTATTAAGTGTTTAATCCATTTGAAGAAATGAAAATCTTTTGTTCTTTCTCAGAAGAAATATTTAATTCATCTCTAGCTATAAACCTACCTCCTTTTTGGTATCTATTGAGATTTTTTTCTCCACTTCCCCACTCTAATTATAATTTGAATTAGATATGTGAACTCAATGATTGAGATAATTTTGAATAATCTCAGTATAAAAAAGAGTGAACATATACTACACTGCATTCAGATTAAAGTTTTCTCAGACAGCCCAAAGTGTTTCCTCTTCATATTTAATCATTCAACTGGGTGTAAGGGAAGGGGATTACCAAGTGAGCTAAAACACTTATTAACAAAATGATAAATAGAGAAAATTAAAATGGCATTCTCATAACATTTTACTTAGCTTAGCAAAGAGCATGGTTCACTTAAGAATTTGGGATGTGAATCTCATATATCCTTTCATACAGCTAAGCAATATTTTTCTACTTCATTTCAAAAGTCCATAATAGAAAAACAGGCTGAAGATTACCCTTCTGGGTCCCATTGTTCCATAATTAGCTGAATGTTCAGTGTCTTAAGTCTGTTCTAGCTACTAGAAAAATCCACAAGCTTGGTGTCTTATAAACGACAGAAATTTATTTTTCAGTTTGGACTCTGGGAATTCAAGAGGCACTGGCATCCGGCATCTGGTCTTTTGCTTCACTGACGATAACTTGGCTGTGAGCTCACATGGTGGTTGGGGCAAACATGCACCCTAGGGACACTTAGAAGAACACTAAATCTGTTCATCAGGGCTCAGCTCTCGTGATAGCCCTACCTACTGTTGTGGTTTGGATCAGAAGTGTCCCCCCAGAGCTTCGTGCTCAGAGATGGGGCTTCAGGAAGATAATGTGATCTTGAGAGGCAATGTAGCTGGCTTGCTGCTAAGTGATGGGGTCTGGTTGGAAAGGTGAGTCCCTGGCGTGTGACCTGGAAGGGTAGACCTCCCTTCCCAGCTCTTTGCTTCGCTGTCTTCTTCCTGGAATCCATGGTACGAGCAGCTCTCCTACACTCAGACTGCCCCACCATGCCATTTTCTGCATTTTAAAATGCTGAAAATGGACTAAAATGTTTGAAACTGTGAGTCAACATAAACCTCTCTTCCTTTAAGTGCAAGTGTTAGGTGATTTTTCTCATCAAGGAGGAAAATGACTGAGATATCTCTTCCAACCCTACCTGCTAACATTATCACCTTTGGGGGATAGGGGGTTAGGGTTTCAAAATGAATTTAGAGGAGACACATTCATGTCATAGCACCTAGGAAGGCACGATCTTCTGCATTCCCATAAGCACCTTGTACAGAGATGGCTACTCAGGGTCTTCCCTTTGTAAAGCATCCAGGAAAGAGGAGACGATATTTAAATACTGCTAACTGTCATTTTTAATGAACAATAGCATAACACAGTAGTTAAAACTGTGCTTATAATGTGACTGTTAAGGTTTTATGTTGGCAAAATACTTGCTGTGACTTTGGGACAGTTAAACTTACTAGGGCTCAGCTTTCTTATCTGTTAAAAAAAAGATAATAATAATGAAAACCGTATCAAAGGATTATGTAGAGGATTAAATTATTCAGTAAATATAAAATGCTTAGAAATGTGCTGCTGCATTAATAAGAAGAGTTCCCTCCCTTTGTCTTTGAGGTGGCCTGGAATCACTTCCAGAGACCTGGGATAACTTCTGGCTTCAGTCCTTCAGAACTTGGTGCATCCAAGTAGTAACAGTGGAGAAGAGCTAGGGTTAACATCATTGTTGCTACTACAGTGGAGGTGTCACTATGTCTAGAGAACTTTAGAAAGAAATCTCATTGGATGTTTAAAGTATATGTTTGATGGAGTCTTGATAAAATATATTCAAAGTTCAAGTTGAAAAGATGAAATTTTAAATGATGTCTTAGTTACTTTTCACTTGTTGCCGAGACAAAATACCTGACACCCAAAATTAGGGAAGGAAAGGTTTATTTCTTACAGTTTCTCAGGAGTTTCAGTCCATACTCAGTTGGCTCCAAGGCAGTGTGGCGTGGCAAGGCCGCCATTCATGGCTGCCACAACACCAAGGCATGCTGGAGAGAGAGAGAGGGCAGAAGCAAGAGAGAGGAAGGCCCACTTCCCTTACACTGTATCTCAGCTCCACCCCTAGGCGGGTGCAACACTCACATTACCAATCCCAGCCCAAGACCACAAACAGAACACAAGTGCCAAACTCAACCCCATCAAAAGTATATGAGGCCTTGAGGGGACACATATCATCCAATACAAATGACATAAATGCCTATTATCTGGGGCCCTAAGGATACTCACAGATTTCTACAAGTCACTATAGGAAGGAATACATGGAAATTTTTTTATGCAGGCCTAATATTTCTTTCTTTAGTGCTCACACTTAGAAATTTGCTAGTCTGAATGTGCATAGAACATCACAATCATTCCTCATGCCCAAGTTTTGGCAAATGGAAGCATGAGGATTTTATGAGGGTTTTCTGACCTTGTGATGGTAGGTCTTCTTATTCCATTTCTGCCAGCTCCTGGCACTTGTTAATGATCTTGTTACTTAGAATGGGTCATGAGAGCCTCAGCAAGGGTTATATCATCTCTCTGAGAATCTTAGGTTGGAATGATTCAGTTTCATGGGTCTCTCATTCTTCAGTTTCAGGAATTTGGACCTGGGATTTGTTGGCTCTGTTTTGCAGTATACAGGTTCTGATTTGTAATAGAGATCTGGGAAAATATTCAGACATCTGTTGGAAGTGAAGAATTGAGCCAGGATAACTGCTGGAAAGCAATTGACTTTTTGATAACAAAGACTGGTTGTCTTTGCCTCCACAAATGCAACCCTGTGAACAAAGGCAGAGAGAAGAGTAATGAATGGTATGTGGCTTCTTATTTACCAGGAAGAGACTGTGCAATTTACTGGCATCTTCAGAAATCTAGCTGTGCCACTCTGTGGACATATACATGGAAGTGATTATAAAACTGAGCAAATGGGCAACAATGAGTAGAAAGATCTCAGCATCTTTCAGAGTTGGTTGAATTAAATGAAGTGGTTTTTATATGAAACAAAACAAAACAAAAAATGAATGCAAAAGATAGAGAAAGCCAAATACCATATAAATCCACAAGCCCAGACCTGAAAGTATGATCTTTCTCATGCTGCTTCATTTTAAAATCAACACATATCATAGAAGTGTTATTGGCAATTTTATCCAAAGCAAACTTTTCCTTTACATTATTTTGCAATCAAGTTGCATGTTTTAATTGAAATCAGGCTTTAATGCTTAATGTATACAGATTTATATTCTTAAATGAGAGTTCCAGGATAATTTTTTGATTGTGTTAGGCAGGGTACTACGTGAGTTGTTAGATCATTTAGCTGATGGTAAGGAATAGATTTTCTTCCATCTAAAAATATAATATAGATGTGGGAAATTAAGGGTTGGGAGAAGAAATGACTTTAAAACTTGTTACTTTGGTGGTATTTAAGAAGGTGAAAATTGGGACACATAGTTTAATTAGTAATGCATCAAATTCATTATTGGTTAGCAAAAATGTATTCAGCGATGCCTGAATATAAGGTCCTTCACTGACTCTACAGTTACTTATGTATTAGGTTTGTTTCTTGACCTGGAAAATGCCACAAACTGATGAAAACTAATACTAAGCAAACAATCATGATAAAACAGAATTATACAGACAAGAGGCATCAAAGATGGGTTACAGTCTGTCACAATTGGGTTTAACTCCAGCTTTCGATGCTTAAGGGTGCTTTGATCTTTGGTTAATTTTTTACTTCTCTGAGCTTCAATTTCCTGTCATTCAACTAGAGGTGAAATTTTTATTTACCTTCATGTGTTGAGAATGTCAAATGAATGAATTCTTGTGACATGTGTATCAGTATTTCAGCACATAACAAATCTTTAAAATACAGATAAGGTACTAAGCTTGTCCTATTCACTGACTAGGGAATATACTACATACAAATGCTTTGCTTTTCCATAATACCTATGCATGATAATCCCACTTATGCATTTCCATCATTAATTCATCTAAGTAGTTGTAACTGTGTGCATCACAGTCCGTGCATTCTCTGTCTTTGAATGCCATCTATGAGATGTTTGTATCTCCAGGCTTTATATCTAAATGCTCTTGAAATGCAAATGGCTCCAACTCTTTACTATCTCACTTAAAACTCAATTTTTTCCCTTGAAATATTATTTTAAGTAATACAGTTAATAATACAATTTATTGCAAAATCTTCGAATAAGTTTACATAAAGAAGAAAATTTTTTTCTTAAGAGAAGTCTGAAAGGAAGATATCCAGGGCAAGTATGATTGGAAATTGGGGCCATTTCAATTTTTGTCATCCTTACGGCATGGGCTTCTTCCTGCCATTCTAAGGTATCTGCACATTATTTGTGCATCCCAGCAATCAATAATGAGGATGAAGTTTTTAAAAGGAAAGAAAGAGAAAAAGGAAAAAGAAAATAGAAGAGAAGACAAGAAATCAAAGGTACTCTATGGACATCTGCTGTGGAAGTTTCCCCGTTAGATAGATCAGAACAATTCCTGTATCTTTTTGACTATAATTTAGGCACATGAGTAAAACCAGTCCCAGTGAAGGCTGAACAACCATGTCAGTAGCTAAGAGTGAGGGTCTGGTATTAAGAAAGCAGATAAAAATTGACGCTGGAGGAAGACACCTTCATCAGTCACCCACTTTGCATAGAGCAGAACCACAGAGAAAGGAAAGGGAGGCCGATGTTGACTGCCACCTGCTGGATACTTCTCTTTGGGTAAATACGTGTTTTTTTTGTTTTTTTGGTTTCTTTTTTGAATGTACTAATTTATGTCTTAGGGGCTTAGATATGTTTCAGAAACAAGTGAGTCAGCTTCTGTCAGCACTTGGAATAGTGCTTTGCATACGGATTGTTTACTTCAGGGTGAGGAAAGTTGCTGGCAAATGTTGAGTGGGAGAAAGTTGTCTCCAACCAGTATGGTAAAGTAAAGACTTTTGCTGACACTGAAAAAATGTATAGATGTATGGAAAAGGCTAAAGATGTCTACTGAAAAAGGACCACATTGATAAACAGTATGCTGTCTGTGGAATTTTTAGAAGACTTTATATTTTAGAATAAAGGATTAGGATTTACTGAAATGGACAATCAGATGAAAGTTGAGATGTCTTGGAAATATTTGGTCTGAATGTGTCTTATCCTTTTTACCACTATGTTATTATAACTGACACCTCTTTTATATACACTATAGTGGTTTGCACATAATAAAATTTAAAAACACTCCTATGGTTTTTGTGTTTTAAATACAAAAGTCATTAAAATGGTTAGTATTGCTTTTATCTTTAGAGACAGTATGTGGAGTGCAAAGAGTATAAATTTATAAAAATGTAAGATTCTACTATGACTAAGATTAAAATATTTAAACTTTCTGAGTTCCTTTATTATTTGAGTCTTTCTTCTAAATATATTTACAGTTCAGTGCAGTGTCTGACACCAAGACCATGTATGTCTCAGATATTTTTTTAAAATTATGCCATCTATTGAAGTTATTATTAAGTAAAACATTAAATTTTTGGCTTACTATTATTTAGTCTTTAATATTTTAGGATATTATATTATATTATATTATCCAGTGGCATGTATAATTATTTGATCTTTTTCATTTTGTAGATGATCTGTATAGTTCATATGCTTATAGATTTTTCTTTTGTCTTTGATGTTTTTATATTTCACCTTATCTGTTTCTTTGCCAATGCATGGATTATTCAAATTTGAAAATTTCCATCTTTGATCTGTTTCTATGTCTTTTATTTCCTGGGACTCTTATTATTTGATATTGGCATATCTGTCTCCATATGTCCTCTCTATTTCCTTCTGCTATCTTGGGATAGTTCATGCATCTTGTCTAATTCACTGATTTGTTCTTCAGTAGATAACATATTACCACCGAATTTCATTTTTCTGTTTAAAAATTTCCTATTTCCTAAGTATAAAAGCTATCACCATTATTTTAATTTATCTATGTCTCTGTTTCAGAATGTTTGCTCTAAGTTTTCCAGGAATTCATTTTATATTTAAGGGTTATATCTCAGGCATCCAATTACTTTTGCCTGTGATGCCATCCCTGTTGGACAGGAGTACTGGCCACACTATCTGGATTGTTTATTTAGTTTTAATTTTTGCTGATTCTAAGAGTCCAAGAACCTCTTTGGTTTCTATAACTTCTCTAAACTGATTTTATAAGACAAAGCAAGGCATTCACCCTTGGTTATTGTCTTGTATGATCCTCCATTCTTTAATACTGAGAAGCATGCAGGCTTTCAAACCTCAGAGAATATTCAAAAATGAACAAGTCTATTCATAACTATGGAACCTTTCATTGGCATATATTTAGGCTTCGATTTGTTTTTCAAAGTTTTACTTAATGTCTCTCCTCCACAAAACAACACTTCCTCTTACATTTTTTCCAATCATTGGACTATGAAAAACATGGGATATTTGCTTATAAAACTACGTATAGTTATGCACCTTAAGAACTGGCTAACTTTCCAAAATATAAACTCTCTGTTTCTATTGTCACATTTGTGAGATGACAAAACAGTAGGCTGGCAATATGATACATTATAGCTACATTTTATTTGTCTTTTATTGCTGTGGCCTTGCAAAAACAGAATACTTCACCAAGAAATAAAGCAGACAAAATAGGCTTGGCTATAGAAAATAGTGCAAATAAAGTTAAAGAATGTAACAGCTCACAGCTCTTCCAAATATTTTGGGACCAATTTCTCTGGAAGAGATGTTTTTCCCCCTACCCACTCATTCACTTTTCCTCTTTAAATTTGTTTAAATAGGTTTTTGTTTGATTATGAAATGGTATCTGTATTTCAGTGACTTAAGAGACAAGATAGACGACCAAGTACTTAAAGATACACTTAATAACTTTTTAAATTATTTTGCCTCAAATACAATTATCATATTTATTAATGTACTTATTCATGTGAGGCTTATAGACATGATTCATTGAAATTTAAAGAATTAAATAATAACAAAGATTACTTAATGATTATGAAACCTCATAGACTCCATAGAAAGATATGTTGAAAGAGGGAAAGCAAACTTGCGCCAGCTTTCTGGGTAAGCTCCTTACTCTACTGAATCCTTTAGAAGTTAACTTGCTATCTCCTGCAACTGTTCAAAATGCTTTTATTGAATGCTTTCCAATTACGTGTTTTCCTGGTTTGCTTGGGTAGGTGACCTTTGGTTCTGCTTCTGTGTATGTACACAATTTAATTGAAGTTTTTAGAGAGTTCCAATGAAGTAAACTTATTTTTTCAGATGCTGTCTCTAGGAGAAATCTAGCCAGTAGGCATGAAGGTTCTAGGGTTAAACAGCTGCCTATGTAACGGCAGGGCTCTAGCATTTATTTTCTCTATTCCATTTTCTTTTCTCTTTCCATATAGTATATTTTCTTCTTGGTGACTTGTACTGTGATTTAACTGAAAACCAGGACTAAAAGAATCAATCATACAGGATGCTTCTATGGTCTCACACAAATTCGTTTTAGGTTGTATATTTGTTAAAGCAAATACATTAGTTTTACATATTATGACTATTACAACCATAAATATGAAATAGTTGAATGAGGCTGGTTATAAAAAGTCACACAACAGAATATATATTTAAGGGCAATTTCCAAAGCCAACCCACATCTTTTTCAGTGAAAAATATCACTTTTATTAGAAAGATTATAAATTTTTAAAACACAAAGCCAAAACCAAATCAGATAAATAATATAATTAGAATGGTGTGTTATTGCTGGTAATGTCTTTATATAGTTCATTAAGAAAAAGAGATGTTGTTCAGAAAAAAAGTATTCTTTTGTAGATTCTAAACTGATGGAAACAGCAGCTCTTGAAAGAGGAGTTCTAGAAGTTCTAGCATCATTAAAATAATTACTGATTGCAAATGGGACAGTTGTTAGCACACTTATTTGTGCATTTAGGTCATAGCAAATCAGGTTTATACTTACAATATACAGTCATATTTTTGTGTATTTTTGCTGTGAAGATTGAGATAATATCTATCTATTTGATGTTCTGGGAGAAGGAATGAAAAAAGAAGAAAAGAAGAAAATGGTGTTAAGATCTATTTATGCCCAATAAAATTCAGCTAGACTGAACACTTTGAAGAAACAAGCAACCAGGCAAGGATAATATATCACCCAATGAGAGCACCTGATGCACAGGGGTTGCTAGTTTCACATAACAACAACAACAAAATTTCTCAATTTGACTCTCTCAGTTCATTTTTTATCAGCAGCCAGAAACATGGGAGATAGAGTAGGGTTAGATGGAATGTGACAAGGAAGAAGAAAAATGCAGTCAATCTGGCTAAAGTTTGTCCACATGTAGAAAAACAGAACTTGTATATGTATTGCACAGGAAATTCCTGACTATGGGTTGGTCCCTGTTTGGTATTGTTAGACACACACACACACACACATGAGAGAGAGAGAGAGAGAGAGAGAGAGAGAGAGAGAGAGAGAGAGAGAGACAGAGAGAAAGACAGAGAGACAGAGAGAGAAAGAGAACTCTATCCTCATGGTCGTCATTAACATGTAGTAATTGTGTCCTACACATCTTCTTAGCTTTAGATAAAAAAATAAAACTAAAATACCAGAAACAACAAAATAGCTATAGAGGACATTATTCCTAATTTTTACATTTTTTTCCCCTCTTTGCACCCACTATATGAACTCCTTTCTTATGTCTGGGGAATTCCTAACTCCAGATCTTGCCTGCAGTTATAAATACTGAGCCATCTTTATGGACCTGAATGGTAGCAAAAGCAAGAATATGAGACTTGCTATCATCAATCAAGATGTGGCAATGGGGCCAAGAACAGGGATCACGGATCTCAGTCATGGAGGAGATCATTTGTCATTCCCAGTTGAAGACAGGGCCATGGTACAAGTGATTGTATCGTTTCTGGTGGCTCTTACCATAGAAACCAATGTAGAGGAGATAAAATGACTATTATTTTCTGACTGGCAACATTTTCCTTCGTTCACTTTAATATTTATTGAGATCTCAATGTGTTCTCAGCACTATTCTCAACAGTTATCTTGTTAAATCCTGTATTTTTGAAAACGATATAAGATAGGACTACCTTAATGCTTATTACCCTGGTGAAGTAATAAAGAACAGGAAAAATGAATAACTTCCCTGAAAAAAAGGCAGCTCTCAAGTGAGCAGAGGTGGAGTTGAATCCAGTCTTTATATCTAAGTGCTTAACCAATTTGTTCTCCAGTTTTTATTTGCTCCTGTCCATTTCTGAATTTTCCTTCCCATTTCTGAGTTTTCCGATATTTTTTAATATATTATTTTTATGCCTAAGATGTCCATATGTAGTTTCAGTTACTTACAGTTAAGGACTTTGCTTGATTCTATAATTACTTCATAAGTGAAATATCTGTGTGATCATAAACAGATCAATTCATCTCTTGCAATATATAAAAATATACACATATATGGAAACTTGCAAATATTCTTATTTCCTTTTTTTCTTTTTTTTTTGTAGCACTGGGGATCGAACTCACAACTTCACACCTGCCAGACAGGCACTTAAGCCATTGAACCAAACCCCTGACCTTCCTTATTTTTCAAGCATTCAAAAAACTCACACTACTGTTTGGGTAATCATTTTGAAAGCCAATATTAAACTCTTATAATTTCACATGAATCATCACTCTTGTTAACTTCTCGAATATAACCTCTTTGTGGTAGATATCTTGCTAGGTATTGCCCATCAAGTGTCATGGTGTATATGCCATTGTCCAGACTGGAAATCAGAATCTATTGTAGCTATTCAGACAGATAAAATATAGTAAGGAATTAGTTATAAAATTTATGATGCAAAAAGGGGGAATTTTGCTTTCTTTACACTTCAATAGTAACTGAAAATTTCTGCAGTGCTTGCCTGATAGTGGAAAAATAAAAGTGAAAGAAGTTGTTATAGTTACCTTTCACTAGTTGCTGAGATAAAATGCCTGACACCCAAAGTTAAAGGGGGAAAGTTTTATTTAGCTCACAGTTTGTAGAGGTTTCAGTCCCTAATCAGCTGGCTCCAAGACAGGTTGGAGTGGCAGAGGGGCATCCTAGAGGAGAAACAGTTCATGATGGCAGCAGTTAGCAAAAGCAACAAGAAGAAGAGACAAGCTTCTTTTGGTCCCTTATATTGTACCCAGTCTAATGGGATTAAGGCATTGCCAATGCAATCAGTGGACCAATTTAGTAATCACTCACCATTAATCCTAGCACATTTAATCTTAACATTGCACCATGAATCAATCACACAGTCTAGATTCAGCCACCTCAGAAAAAGCCCCATCTATGACCACATGAAGCTTTGGGGGGAAATCTAGACATCTACCATAATAGGAGATGAGAACCAGGTGTCTATACTTATAGAAAAGACAATTCTCTTCCTACAGTTGGAGACCTGATGTGGGACTTAGTACCAAAAGAAAATATTTGACACATTATATTAAATTCTAGAATCATGTTTATCTATATCTATTAAAATATGTCTATAGTTTCAGCAATTATCTTAGTTACTTTATCACTGCTAAGATAAAATACCCAATACCCAAAATTAAAGGAAGAAAGGTTTATTTTGGCTCACAGTTTGTAGTGCATTGTCAGCTGGCTCCAAGGCAGGGTGACATGACAGAGTTATATTACAGAGGAGCAACAGTCCATGGAAGGCAGTCAGGAGACAGGAGCAGCAGCAGCAAGCTTCTGTTTCTTTATATCCCTTTTAGGCTATGAGACTTTTGGATGGTGCCATCCACTCTCAAGGTGGGTCTTCTCGTTATTCACATCTATAACTATGATAAACCAATTTATGGACTAATCCAGTGTGACAACATACTGTTAAACCTAGTATCACACACCCATGATCCAGCCACCTCCCAAAAGCTCCACCTATGAGCACATGAGGCTTTGGGGGGACATCTAGATACAAGTCATAATAGCACATTATTTTTACCTATGCTTCTGTTTGCAAATCAAATTGTTTGTAAACAAAAGCATTTATGAACCAAGGTACCACTGTATTTTCCTTGGCAAGCAAATATGTGGTAGAATTTTGTGAAGATTGGTTACTATACACTCTCCTTTTAGTGAGAAAGCTGATAAAATCATTGAAAATATTTATTGCTGTTTCATTAATGCTATATCTGTAGTTACCTTTTGGTTAAGGGGTGTAGTTTTGTTTTTTAAATTTTTATTTTTAAGAGAATAAAACCAAACAAAATGTCTGATGGTATGGACAGAAATTTTGAAGATAACAAGAGGTATTATGCCAGCCATTATTGATTTGCTGTTATCTTGTTTTTAAGACTATAATTATTTCTCAAATCTCTTAGCACAACCATTTTAATGTTCTGAATTGAATAAAATCTTTGAATTTTCTATTTTGATTTAGCATTGTGCAGAATTTAGGCATAAGTCCTTGACTGAGACTCTGCCTGGAGAATGCAGTTCTCAACCTGTGCTTTAAGTCTGGTATGGATGGGGAGGAGAGTTTCCACCTGTGAAATCTGCCAGAGAAACTTTGTAATTGGCTATGTTCAGGCCTCAAGTAGCTGAACTTTGTAGTGGTGAGAGGGGTGCAGTATTCCTGCCTTAGGCAGGGGGATGACATGTCAGGCAGTTAGGAATAGTGACTGCTTCTAAATGGTTATTGGGTTTGAATAGGAATCAAGACCATCAATCCACAGAGAGTATTACACTCAGCCACAGGGTCCCAGACATTAAAAGACTGAAATTATGGGATGAAGCAACTGTTAGGGGAATTGAAGAATACATTTTCTCTCTAGTTTATTGGAAGATGTTTCAGGAAATAGGAATATATTACATCTATTGTGGCCTTCCCTCCCGTCCCCAAAACTTAAGTCACAAAAGTGGGAAAATGATTTAAAACTAGGGTGATGTGGGCTAAAGGTTTGTTTTTCTTGTTTAGTAGTGGCACAACAGCAGGAAAGTCCGTGGAAATATGTCAGTCCCCCAACAGAGATTCAACAAAGCTCAAGAGAGGGATAGTGACATGGGAATATCAGCAGTGAGAATATAAAGTTGCCAAGGCCAGGGATTCCTTGCCACATGATAGAACAGCACACAGAACTGAATGATGATTAAGGACCTTGTATCTACAGCCTCCTTTCTTACTAACACTTGCGGTGACAGATGGTTTCAGGCCTCTAACATAAACCTAGTGCAGGAGGGAGATCTGAGATGAAGTGTTCAGCCATCTGAGCAGAACGGATTTGGAGTAGATAATCATACTAAGTTGCAGAAAGTTAACTTATAAGGTGAGCTGAGATCCACATGTACTACTGTGATACTGGCATTAATTCTTTAATAATTAGAAGAACTTAGCTTAATGAACATTTATTGTGTGCCTGAAGTTTTAAATGCTTGAAGAGTAATATTTAATATGATGCTCACAAAAAAATCCATTGAGATAGACACTGGGATCTACTTTATTCAGTTGAGGACAGTGAAACCTGGAATTAGAAAAAAAATATTTCCCATACTTATGAAGTGGTCGAATCACTGAGGCTGAATTTAAGAAAACTCTCGTAGAGTTTTCTGTTGTATGCTTTTACAATGACATGAAGAAATTAGGTGAAAAACAAGACTGTTTCTTACCAAGAAAAAAAACTAGATACTTGCCTACCTTGAGTAAAAGCTGAACACAAGGTTTTGGTCATGTTACTTGCTGCTGTTTTCCCAGTTTCTTGTCCTTGAGAGGGCATTTGTGCTGAACCTTACAGGTGTGTGTGTGTGTATGTGGGGCCTCTATAATATGGCTGAGCAGAGATTTGAGTGGAGGTCCCAGAGATCACATCTGCCTTGGGACTCATCAATGTGTCCCCACTGCAAGTGCCTACAATATAAAATCAAAAGAGTGCAATGCATGTGTATTTCATGTCAATTGAATATGTAAACTGCTCTTTGACAATCGACTTTCTTTGAAGGCTTTGCTTTCTTTATCTGTAAGGTGGAAAAAATTGTATCTCAGAGCTTTGTTTGGATCAGATAAGATGATATTTAAAAGAGTTTTGTGAAATTTAAACAGCCATAAAAATATAAACTATTGCTCCTTCAACCCCTTCACATGATAGATTCCATAGAAACAGAAAGTTGAACCTTGAGTCGTAGAAGGTCCACTTGCCAGAATCTCCACATGAACATCTGGTGGCTGAAAGAGACAGTCTAACGACAGGCTAAACATGTCAGCCTTTTTAATGAGCAGTCTTTCTAGACACATCTCTTGTGTAAATTTATAAAAAGGTGTATATTAGTCTGCTGAAATTGTCAAAACAAAACACTATAGACTGTCTTAAACAATAGAAATTTATTTCTTACAATTCTGCACGTTGTAAGTCTGAGATCAAGGTGCTGATAAGATAAATTTCATTCTGACTCCACTTCGCTGTGCTCGTAGGTTGTTTTCCCTCATTATGTTCTCATATTTGCAAAAAAGAAAAAAAAAAGCTCCCTCCCTCTCTTCCTCTGCCTATAAAGGCTCTAATTCCATCACAGGGCCTCCTCACTTAGGACTTTATCTAATTCATTACCTCTCAAAGTCCCCATCGCTAGATGTCATTGCATTGGTGCCAAAGCTGTCATAAATGAATTTTGAGATAACACAATTCTGTCTGTAGGAACTTGGAAGCTATTGTTTAGTTGGTTATAGCTTGACTTTCTTGTGTTATCACTAAGCTTCAGTTTGTGGGCTTTGTCTCATTATAGGATATGGTGTTTTAAAGAATGATTCTTGGTGCAATCATATCCCAAAATATTGTTCACTATGACAAACCTATATTGGGAAGTATACAGTAGGTACTGACCAGACTGTAGTTCAAAGGAAGTTTTATTTTCAAAGTGCCCTTGGGTGTTCCATTTGGTTAACAGCAAAATATATACATATAATGTATTTTTCTTATTTCTTTCACCACCAGGAAAGATAAGAGCTAAATCCAGAGCTTAGATGTAATAAGCAGTTTATCCCATATCCCTGGTTTAGTTTTGTCCTATCCTGATCCTGAACAGAATTTCTATTATATCTTGAGTACTTGCTATTTAAAACAAACAAAACTTTCTGTTATTCATTGGTGTTCCTATGTTTGCTTTTTTTCCATATAAATGTCCCAATTTTTAGGCTGCTATGCAAAAAAAAAACAAAACAAAACAAAAAAAAAACAACCAAAAAAACCCCAAAAAAACCAAGTTTGTTAACTGGAGGGCTGGCATATAGCAAACTTTAAAGCAAAAGACAGCAAACTTTAAAACCAAAGACTTATGTATTCCCCTCCCAGTGTGGTTCTTCTAGGTCCCGGGTCTTCTTACTTCCTTGTTTCATTTTTCACATTAATAAATTTAGGAGAAAGATTGTGGTGATCTATTTGTCATACAACATTAGGAGAAGATAATTTTTTGAATTACAACACTCTAAGGAACCAAAGGGCTTAAATTCTAGAAACAATATAAATAATACATTATACTTCAGTCTCAATTAATTTCCATAGGCACAGAAAGAGTGAGTATACATAAGAGTTTTAAATTATTGTTATTATGAAAGGATCAAAAGAATGCAAAGCTGCATTTGGGTATATTTCAGAAGTAGAGGATGCTATTAAAAAGCCTTTCTTGGTTGGAGTCAGGTCTCAGACACAGATGAGAAGCCCAAGTGATGGGAAAAGTCACAAAGCAGCTGTTAAGCAGCTGGTGAGGATAAACTTGGTAGGTTAGGATGGTTAGACTGACTTGCAATACGTGGGGAGAATGATTTATATGTGGTTGAAGTTCTCTTTCAGATTTCCCCCTAAGCAAGCAAATACACAGTCAGAGAGATCAACATTCAAACCTGGGAGTATCTTCATGGCCTGCTGTCTTTACCCTGAAGGCACAATGCGAGTTCAGTGGTCAGTGCAGCCCTGGCAGAGGAAAGAATTTGTCATGTCATAGTGGCCCACAGGAACAAGAGCTTTCCCTGATTAGCCTGGGGACAGGTCCTAGTTTTAGCCAAAGGTTTCCCCTATTACCAGTAAGGTCATTCCGTCCTTTTCTTTGACAGTGCTCCCTAGTTCTCTATTCTATTTCTTAATACTATCTGGCCTAAAGCAGGTTGGTCCACAACTGGCTAAAACTGTATGTATGGAAAAGCAAACAGAAAAGAAAGAAGACCTTCAGGAGAGAAGTGTGAATATACTACTAGATATTTAGTTTCTGGGATTTCTCCATCTTGAACTAAAATGTAATTAAATGATGATTAAGCAATGTAATTCAATGATAAAGGTGGCTAATTTTCTTCAGGGAAAAATGCTAGGTGAAATGTATCTTGTAATTGAAGACTATTATAGTTTATATCTAAATTATTTAGAAGCAGATAACTCTAAATTGTAAAATAGACCATATAAGGAAATTATTTTGATTTTTTTTTTTTGGTCTGGTCAAATCACTGTAGGATCTTGAGTAATTTGCTGAATTTTTTAAAGTTGGCTCTTGTGACTATAAGAAATTATGATAGCAATAACCTGCACCATTATTTATTAGGTATATAGTTTACAGCATGGTGTGTAATAACAGATACAAGTCTTCCTGAGATTACTATGATATAATGTTTTAAAATTTTATAAAATCCTTATGTAAGGTGGGCCTTAAATAGTATACTGTAAGTAATTGCTATGACTATTTTTTATTAAGTTTCCTTATGTTTATTTCCAGTATTCATACCAAACACAAATAATAGCTAGAAACAAAAAATAGGACAATCCACGTAGTGTCTCTAATGATATATGACCAAAACAACTCTCTAATTATAACATTGGTCAAGCAAGTAAAGGGTAATCTAGAGAAAGCGTTCAGAGTCTAGATCACCATAGAGATTATTTTGAAAGTTTTATTTAAAGAAAAAAAAAACATAGCCGGGCGTTGTGGCGCACGCCTTTAATCCCAGCACTTGGGAGGCTGAGGTAGGCGTAGCGTTGTGAGTTTGAGGCCGGCTTGGGCTACAACATGAGCGCAAGGCCAGTCTGAGCTACACAGTGCGACCCTGCCTCAAAAAACCAGGGCCGGGAGTTTGGCTCAGCGGCTTACGCGCCTGTCAGGCAGGCACAAGGTTGTGAGCTCGATCCCTGGTGCCACAAAAAAAAAAAAAAAAAAAAAAAAAAAAAAAAAAAAAAAAAAAAAAAAAAAAAAAAAAAAAAAAAAAAAAAAAAAAAAAAAAAAGAACATGACTGCATCACAAACAGATAACTTGAATTACATCATTCTTTCTTTCAAAGGCATCTAAATATACCTTCTGACATAATATATTTAGATTATGTAATGATTTTTGCCTGCAAAAATATTTTTCTCTATTTCTTTAAGTGTAGCTAAAACCCTGGACTATTAGATATAAAACAAATTTACTATGACTGTAGCAGTTTGAGAAAAGAAGGCAGATGAAATCTTGAGGTCTGACATAGCAACAGGTCCATAACTTTTCTTTTTTTCTCATATTGATATAGACAAACAAAACTTCGAACCTACTAGATGTCTGGTATGAGTTCGTGTTCTCTAAAATTGAAGAATGAATTTTAGAAAGTTAAGAGCAGAATATATTCATTGAGAGAAAGAAAACTTCTGTCTGAGACAGTGAGATAGAAAGGGTCCCATGTGGGGGGCCAAAGACTCTGTCTTTTCTAGGACCTTTCATGGAGTAAAACTACAAAGTAAGGCAGGTTTAAGGTGAGGAAAACCTGGGTACTGGAAAAGTGGGCATCAGGTGTTACAGAACTATGGTCAACCAATGGTGCATTTGACTTACTTTTGTCTTGATGTCTGGCCCACAGCGGAGGTGTCTGTCTCCTCCAGTGTTGCAAGGTATCTGACCCTCTACACTGGCTCCTTTGAGGGCCCAGGTTTGTCTGACAGACTATGATATTTCTAATTCAGTTGTCTGTAACAATATATTTCAGATTTGGTGCTGAGGAACCAAGAACACAGAAATGTAACCTACTGGGAAAAGTCCAAAGAAAGCTTGGTCTTTCTCCCCAAAGCAAGCAGAAAGGGGTAGGCTTGCAAGACAGAAACTGCTTTATTCTAACAAAATATTTCTGAGAAAACTGGCCGTAGGCTCACTATAAAAGCAGACATTGACCTTTGTCAGGCTCTGTGTAGTCACCCAAGCCCTCTGTCAGAAGGATGTCACAAAAGAGAGCAGAACTTTTATTCCTTGGGGACAGCAGGGAGTCTCCCCGACTTGTCATCTGAGTAGAGACCTGTGGGGAACCTGGAATGGTATCCCCAATTGGTGAGAGTGAGGCATTCTCCTACCTCTTGCTTTGGTGGAATCAGAACAGGTTCAGGTGAGAACTGTGACTGTGTCCTTGGAGCCACTTGAGAAGAAGTCATGAGAAATCCCTGTGCCTCCAAGCCAGAGTGATAATGATGGGAGGTTTAATGGAGAGCTTGATCTTCTACCACCAACCACTTGTAACAGGGAGCTCCTGTCATAGACTGTGGGTTACACTGGGGATGCAACGTGGAGAATCTGGCCCTCTATTCTTATCTGGAAGTAGCAGAGTAGTGTCAGAGGAGCTCTGCTGAAACACAAGAATCAAGCAATACCTAGAGTCCTGTAGAACATCATACACTGAGCTTTTGATTGAAAAATCACTAACCATACCCCGAAACAAGGATCATTAAACTTGAATGAGAAAAGAAAAATGAGAGACATGAACATAGATATTATACAACTCTGGGGTTATTGACAGAGTTTTTTTTTTTAAAGCAGCCACTGCATTTCAATAACCATTGTGAACATGCTTGAAACAGATGAAACAATTGAAAATCTCAGCAAAGAAGCAGAAGAAATGAGGAATCAGACAAAAAATGTGTATCCATAGAACACAATAGCTGGAATAAGAAAAAAACTCAGTGGTGGATTTAAAAGCAAATTAATGGCACAAAGGAAAGAATCAGTAAGTGTGGATGGAACAATAGAAATTCTCTAGTTTCAACAACAGACAGAAGTAGACTGGAAAAATGAGTGACAGGGTGCTCTGTGATTATAGCAAAGATTTAATATCATGTCATTAGAGTGCAAGAGGGGAGGAATAATGGTGGACAGCCAAAAAATCCTTGAAGAAAAATTATGGAAAACCTCTTATATTTGACTGAAGACATCACTGTGCAGAGGCAGTTAGTTGCATGAGTACGAAGAAGAACAAATTTAAAGAAATCTACACCAAGAAATATTATAGTAAAGTCTCTGAAAATTACAACAAAGAAAACAGTCAAAATCAATCACAGAGAAATAGTGTATTACATTTGGGGAACAAGTATTTTAATTATAGAAAAATTTCTTTAGGGAATCTTGCAGGCCAGATGAAAATAGTACAGCATTTTAATATTCTAGAAGAGAAGACCTGTTAACTCAGAAGTAAATATGCAGTGAAAATATCTTTCAGGAATGAAGGGGAAGTAAAAATGTTCTCATGTGAAGCTAAATCAACAGAGTTTGTACAAATGGACCTACCCAAAAATGATTGGTTAAAGGAATTTTCCTAAATAGAAATGAAATGATAAAAGAGGAAAGTTTGGAACATTAGGAAGGAAATACAAATGAAAGAGCACATATACATGCAAATATAGTATGTATTGTTCCCCTACTTAAGTTTTCTAAATTATATTTGAAGAATAAATTAAAAATTTTAGCACTGTCTAGTGTGTTTTCAGTGATTGTAGAAGAAATACAACAATTTAAATGGAAAGTGTAAGGGGACATGGAAGATATAGTTAGTGCACTTCATTAGTCATAATATGCTAACATCAGTAGACTATGATAAAGTAGGTACACACGGTTGTGAGCATAGTGATGATTTGATCACAATAATACACTAGGGGTCCCATAGGTTATGATGCGGCAAAAAATTCCTATTAAATAGTACTGGGATAGCCATTGTAATCTTACCTTCATGTAACACATTGCTCATGTGTTTGTGATGATGCTGGAAACTTACTGAGCCGTCAGTGCTATAAAAGTATAAGAAATATAATTATATGCAGCATACAATATTTTGAAACAATGAGAAATCACTGTTATTTATCCATTCACTGTAGAATATGTTACATCATCAGGTAGATTTCATTTCTATTGATAAAAAATATTTCCTGTAAAACAGTGCCATATTATACTAGACACTTCATAAAGATTATTTTTGACATGTTTCTTGACTGCACCATCTTCTTTTGTACTTAATTTAATGTTATATTGTTTTGTTCATCCTAACCCTTAAGCACCCCAAATCCACTACTAATCCATTCCTGGAATGATGTGACATTGAAAAATTGTCCTGGTAACAAAATAATGAGTGATTAAGGATAACGAAGGTGAAAAATCAGTGATGATTATGGCTCACCAGTTGGAAAAGTTCCATTTCACTATAGTTCGGAACTTTAAGTACAAGAACAAAGTGATGGAAGCTATTAAAAGATCGACTTCACCGAAATCAATGATACTAACAAAAATTCAATCAGTGCCTACTGGTATATCAGATAATGGAATAACTTCTAGTAGGCTGGATTGAAGACCAGACATAAGTCTACCTTTCTCAGCACTCACAACCACAGCCAAAGCTAGAAGGAAGGACTTGATTGATTATTATGTTTGACTTACTGCTATCTATAGTTGATTAAAATAATTCAAGAATTGGTTTTCATTAAGTAATATGAAAGTGAGTGTTGACTTCACAAAGGCAGAAGTGAAAGCAACTGAAAAATTTCTTGAAACTCAACATATACTGGTTGTATATGAAAATTTCATTCCAAAGCAAATGTGACAAAGCAATAGGGTGTAATATAAAGGCTAGATGTTCACTAGACTATGCTGTATAGGTAAGAACACTAATATTGACACAATCACTTATGAACGTATTTGTCAAAACATATTCCTGTTGTTAAGTAATGGATGACAAAGTAATTTTATAATTTGAGCAACAGCTAAAAAAAACACAGAGAGATATATCAAAACACACTATAAGTAAATTAAAATGAAGTTCTAATATTATTGAAATAATCCATGGGAAGACCAGGAAATGTAAACATAAAAATAAAAAACAAAAAAAAAATAGAAAGCAAAAAATAAAATAGCACATGTAAGCTTTAACATATCAATAATTATACTAAATGTAAATAATCTAAATACATGACTGAAAAGACACAGATGAAGAGAATAAATTAATAAAATAACCTTTGCTAGGACTGGGGGCACACACCTGTAATCCCAGCACTCAGGGGCCTGGGACATGAGGACTGCTATAAGTTCAACACCATCCTGAACCACAAGTCAAAACCCTGCCTCAAAACAAAACAAACAAAACAACTCTATAAATAAGAAAATAGCCCAATCCATGTGGTGCACATAAAACTCACTTCAAATATATTACATGAATATGTTAAAAATAAAAGGATGAGAAGCTGTAGTATGAGAACTTTAAGCAAAACAAGTGAGATGTGGCTAGGTAAGATCTGCTCACCTAAAATCACAAAGAAAGATTAAAGTATCAATTCATTAAAGATATATACTGTATATGCACAATATATGAAATGAGATTGATAAAACTGAAAGAAGAAATAGAAAAATCTTTCAATTACAGTTAGATATGTTAGCATTTCTCTCTCAACAATTCATAGAATTCATTCAGTGTACAGAAAGACTCTATAACATGATCAATAGGTTCTAATTGACATTTCCATGGCTTTCCTCCAAACAAGAGAGCACACATTATTTTGAAACATCTGTTGAATATATACTAATATCGATCACATCTTATCTATAAACATAAACATATTGACAGAATGAAATCCATGAATATGTTCACTGACCAAAATGGAATGAAGTTAGAAATTATAGAGATGCCAATGTTATCTCTAATTCTGTGGAAATTAAGAAAGCAAGACAAAACAAAGAAACTTCCTAATGATCTGTAGTTGAAACAACATCTATTACAGGGAATGTACAGTAAATGAAACTAATTAAAAATGAAAATACAAAAAATGGAGGGCCCATAGAGTCCTGAAAGGGAAATTTATGACTATAGGATCTCACAATAAAAAAGGAAAAGTCTCAAGTCAATAATCTAGACAAAAAAGGAGATAGCAAAATTAAAATGGAATTCAATGATATTGAAAGCAGAAAAACATTAGCGTGACGAAAGTCAGTTCCATTAAAAGTTCAGCACTGCTGATAAACCTTTAGTAAGACTAACAAAAGAAAAACATAGAATATGTAATCATTATTATGAAGAATAAATTAGGTTATCACTAAAGATCTCAAATCATCAAAGATAATGATAAATGAATTGTGTGAATATATCATATAATGATAAATGAATGTCATGAATGATTCTGTGCACATAAATTTATCACGTTAGATGAAATAGACCCATTTCTTCAAAAATACAAAATACCACAGCTGTGAAATAGTTATGAATCTATAACGTGATAAAATATGTAGAAACAGCATGATAGTGTTTTTATAATGATAAACAAGCCTTTTATCCATGTGAAATTTTTGATTTTGATGTTCTTGTGGTTAGATAAGATGTTACTATTCAGAGAAATAGCTGAGAAATATATGGGTCCTCTCTACATGACCTTCAATATTTCTTCTAAATAGGTCATGATTTCAAAACAACACATTTAATGACAAAAGACAACTGCAAAGCTCCTAACCTACTGATCATATTTATATGGTTCAAACCATGGTTTGTAATAATAAATGCACTTACACTGTTAATATGCTATAACAATTTATAAATTCCATAAAAATGTAGCTACAGTGGATATTGAATCCTGCAGTATAGTTCACTTTTTTCCCAATGGTATCTCATTAAATTTTCTTTTGCTTATTTCCTGTAAACACATTAGCAGGAAAGAACAGGAAAAAATATGAGACACTTTTAATTAAGTTGATCTGAGACAGATCTAAGTATGACAGAACTGATAGTGAATAGAGGATGACAAAAGTACAGTTTCCCTACACTCTAACAGTACTTCTGAAACCAGGGATGAGAGTGTGTGTGTTTCTTACACTATCACACAGTACTTCTGAAACCAGGTATCATGTGCTTTTCCATACTGAGCAAATCTCTTCATGTATGGTCCCAACTTGGCATTTACAATTTGTCTCAGTTTTGACACCATCTACTCTGAGACCCTTCTGATTCCCTCAGGGGCCAAGTGTATTTCTCTGTCTCTCTTCAGGACCTGTGACAGATTAGCTATAACTGAGGGTTTGTAAGGTGTCTTCAGTTTGCTAAAATGGCTTTCGGAACTCTGAGAAATAGTTTACATAGATTTATCAGTCATTATAAAGAGTCCAACTCAGAAACAGCCAGATGGAAGAGAAGAATGCAGCAAGGTATTGGATGGGAGCTGAGTACAGCTGTCCTGTGCTTTCTCCCTATGAATTCCCTCCCAATACCTCCACCTATTCAGCACCCCAGAAACTTGTCAAATTGTATTGTTCGAGAGTTTTTTAGATCATCTTTCCTCCACTGTGGGTAAAGCCTAAAAGACCAAACGTCTAACCTTATTGCACTTCCTGGTGAGTGCCCCTAGGGACTCCATCACCATATTAGCATGAGCTCAGGTGTGATCATAAGGGGCTCATTGGTAGTAATAAAAGACACTGCTATCATTCAGGAGGTTCCAAAGGTTTTTAGGAACTCTGTGAAAGAAGCTAGAGACAAAGACTGAATATATTTCATAATATCACACAGGAGAATTTAGAAAATGTGTCAGGAATGGAGGTTGTCTTGTTTCAATTAGCAAAGTGCAGCTACACATCTCAAACATTTTAAATTATACCATTCTTTCTTTCCAAGACATTTAAGTATGGCCATCCTTTCACATAATTCATATGCAACTAGTTTGAATTTTCTAGTGTAAAATAGAATATAGGTGAAAAATCAAAGCAAATCTTTGTCGACTGGATGTGAAACTAGAGGTCTGTGAAACACTACCTGGCATAAAAAGATAATGAAATTAGCAGAGATTTAGTTATTTTTCTGCAATTAGTTAAATTATGGACTCATAATTTTCCAATATTTATCTGGCTGGAAAAAGCTAAAATAGTTTCAAATTACTTGATTCTTTTTTTTGTTTGTTTGTTTGTTTGTTTCTGGTACCGAGGATCAAACTCACTATCTCGCACTTACCAGGCAAGCACTTGAGCTGCTGAGATAAATCCCTGGTCCTCTACATGATTATTTAAATGTAAGTTTTTATGTTGTTAATTTTGCTACAGCAAACTTTCTGAGATATGCATACTACACAAAATTAATACGACCCTATAAACTACATTTGCACCCTTAAGTCCTACAAAGACGTTAGTGGGTAAGTTAAAATGATAGCACTTAAAATGTATGCGTATCAACTTTTTAAGATCTAGTTTATGAACTGTCCCTTTGCTTTACTGGGTTTTCTTGAGTTATTTGAGATTTTGGGTAAATTTTTTGATGAATGAGATTTAAAAAAGCAAAACACAGTGAGGAGTAAAGAAAGTTAAAGGATGATCAGTTTGGTAACAAAGGAGAAGGGTGAAACTTTCCTCATATAAGGTGTGCATTGCGCCCTGCTCTTTTCTATCTGTCCATGATATGAGGAGAAAACATGTAATGGAAGGATTCTCAATTATGAGAAGGAATAAGCCACATGAGGAAAGTGCTTTTCAAGCCAGAGATTATGTCCTGCCTACTAATATGCAAAAAGGTAAGGCAAATCACATGATTCAGTGGAGATACAATAGGTGGAGAGAT
>RJWM01013183.1:0-54113 GCA_004363535.1 Dasyprocta punctata | reverse complement strand
CAGGTCTGTTTCTGAAGGCCCTGAAGGCACAGCAGCAGCTGCGTCCTTCAGACAGGGGACTTGTGCACTCTCTCTGCCTTTGCGGAGCAGTGGAGGCTGCAGTGGCCAACAACGTTTAGCTGTTTGGAACTCTATAGACCTCTACAGCTGCCTTCAGGCCCTGGTGGTGGGAATCTGTGTTTTATATTCTGTGCCACCCCCTACTCCCAGTCTTTGGATTCTGGAGTTGGTCTGCCAGAACACAGACCCACAGCACCGTCTGCCCTCACCAGCAAAGAAATTTGATATTCTCCTGCAAGAGGATAAGAAATAAATTTTAGCTGAGTGTGCTGGCGCATACTTGGAATCCCAGCACTTGGTAGCTGAGGCAGGAGGATCTCCATGAGTTCAAGGCCAGCCTGAAGTGTATATAGTGAGATCCTGTCTCAAAAATTAAGCAAAAAATAAAGTAAGTCCTGTGGCCATGTGGTATGTGGTCACCAAGGGTTAAACCAAAAAATAACACAGTACATTAGTCAGGATTAGATTTGGCTGTGAGTAATAGGAAAAGTTAAATTACAGTAGTTTACACAGGAGGGAAGTTTATTTCTGTGTTCTAAGCCCAGGGCTTTGCAGATCAGGTCTGGCACTGTGGCTCTGCTCCGTGGTTTCCTCGGGGAACTTGATCTCCACCGTTTTTAGGACATCGCTGTATGTGCGCATGGTTCAAGATGGTTGCGAAACTTCTGTTGTCAGGTCGTGTTCCAGGCAACAGGGTGAAAGAAGGGAGACAAAGATCTCATCAGGAGGGATTCTGGACTTGGTGTGTGACCCCGGGTCTGGCCTGCTGAGTGCTGATGGCGATGCACGGGCTTGCTCAAAGCAAGGCTGAGACCAGGAGCCCCACATCCGGATCTCGAGGGCCAGAGAGGCTGGGTGCTTGTGCACCCCTGCCCAGTGCACTCCAGGGCCCTGGAGAGATCCAGTTCTGCTGTTGTGATTCTTGGAGTCTTCAGAAGCCACCGACACAGATTTTTATTGACCTACTGATCAGAGTGGGAAATGCAGAACTGTGAGGATCAAAGAAATGGCCCCCATGACCCCTCCTGGCCTGCTTCCTCCTTCCAGTGTACATGTGTTCTCTGAGTCCCCAGGGGCAGGGCTAGGAGGGCTCCATGGGAAACCAGCTTCTAGGACAGCTTCACCAAAAAAACAAACACCTCCCCCTCCCCCACCACCAAAAAAAAATTGTTATTTTTTTTTTGTGGCACCGGTGATCAAACTCACAACCTCACACCTGCTGGGGCAGGCGCTTAAGCCACTGAGCCAAACTCCCGTCCCTGGTTTTTTGCGGCAGGGTCGCACTATGTAGCTCAGGCCAGCCTTGCACTCACGTTGTAGCCCAAGCCGGCCTTAAACTTACAACACTCCTCCTACCTCAGCTTCCCTCCTCCTACCTCAGCTTCCCTCCTCCTACCTCAGCTTCCCGAGTGTTGGGATTAAGGCGTGCGCCACCACGCCCAGCTCCAAAAATGTTTTTTTTTTGAGACAGGGTCTCCCTAAGTTGCTAAGTTGCCCAGGCTGGGCTCAAACTTGCATTCCTCCTGTCTCAGCCTCTCAGAGTGCTGGGATGACTGGCATGTGCCACCACGCATGGCTAATATATTTTTTAAAATTTATTTTTGAACTGTTATTTAACTCCCCATTTTTAACTTGAGAAACTTCCAACCCACAGACAGGTTAGGAGAGTGCCGAGACCCGCTGTGCCCCTGACTGCAGTTGACATTTCTCGCTCTCTAAACCATGTCAGAGTCACGGTGGTGTCAGGGGTGCTGCCCCTTCTGCCCGGGCTCCTGAGCTGCCTCCAGGTGTAAACTGACTCCTCCCAGCGCACCCTTCGTATTTGGGTTTCTGGTTGTCCTCAGAAGCCCACGATGGCCTTTGCCACCTCCGCTTTTAGAGCCGTGGGGACGAAGCTGCTCCCACCTGGCTGTGCAGCTGCGGCTCTGTAGCAACCCGGGTTGATGGAGGGTGCTTGGAGAGAGTGGTGTGTTGGGCTGTTGAGGAGTCGCTTTACACACGTTCACTAACTTCCTCCTCGTGTAGTCCGACAAGGAAGTGCTGTTGTGGTTTCCAGTCTATAGTGGGGAAACTGAGGCTTGGACTGGTGGACCCTGCACCCTAGGTTGAAGGACTGATGGGTGATGGAAATGGGATTCAGCCAGCTTTTGGCTAAAGCCATGCGTCACACAGAGCAGGAACCACTGTGTGCTCAGCCAGGTGTGGACTTTGGAGTCCCCACTGTGTAGGCTTTGCCTTGTGCTCGTTAGTCGGGGAATGACAGTGCCAGCCATGGAAGGCTTTTCCCACTGCGGCAGATGTCTGTTAGGTTTTTACCTGCAGCGGCTTTGGGTTCCGCTCTGAGGACCTTGAGTTGTCTGAGGGCTGCCCTTGGGGCGACAGGGGACTTGGGGCTCAGAGCTGGGTTGGCCTGCAGAAAGGGAACCCCAACCACAGCGTCTCTTCCCTCCCTCCTTCCTTCCTCTTCTGTTTCTCTTTCTTTCCTTTCTTTTTCTCTCTCTTTCTTTCACTTCTTTCCATTAGAAATTCCCTTTCTTTCTTTCTTTCTTTCTTTCTTTCTTTCTTCTCTTGTTAGAAATTGTCTTTTTTCTTCCTTCCTTCATTCTTCCTTCCTTCTTTCCTTTCTTTGACATAGGATCTCACTAATCCAAGTTGGTGTCACTATGGGAATCCTCCTGCCTCAAGCTCCCGAGTGCTAGGGTTATAGGTGTGCCATTGCACCTGACAGAGTGTATGTTTACATTGGTGAGGAATGCACAGCTGTTTTCCAAAGCAGCTGTGGAATCTGCCATGTCCCCAGCAGTGTATGGGAGTCCTCAGTGCCAGTGCTTGGTATTGACTGTCTTTAAAAATGGCCCTGATAGCCGGGCGTGGTGGCGCACGCCTTTAATACCAGCACTCGGGAGGCTGAGGTAGGAGGAGCGTTGTGAGTTCGAGGCCGGCTTGGGCTGTAACGCGAGCACAAGGCCGGCCTGAGCTACATAGTGTGACCCTACCTCAAAAAAACCAGGGCCGGGAGTTTGGCTCAGCGGCTTACGCGCCTGTCAGGCAGGTGCGAGGTTGTGAGTCCAATCCCTGGTGCCGCAACAAAAAAAAAAAAAAAAAAAAAAAAAGGCCCTGAATGTCTTTTTGTGTGCTTATTTGGTATTCACATGTATCTTTTATTTGTTTATTTGTTACCAGGGATCGAACTCACAACCTCACGCCTGCCAGGCAGGCACTTAGGCTACTGAGCTAAATCCCTGGCCCTATTTTTGAGACAGGGTCTCACTAGGCAGTTCAGGCTGGCCTTGAACTCACCTTGTAGCCCAGACTGGTCTCGAACTCACACCGATCCTCCTGCCTTAGCCTCTTGAGTGCTGGAATTAAAGGTGTGCACCACCACGCCTGGCTGTATCTTTTAATCTTTTGACCATCTTTAGCTTGTCTTTGTGGATTGGCTCTGGAGGTGTAAGAGTTGGTGCCTCTTGTGTGGCTCAGGTTAAATGGAATGGTGTGTAACCTGCACCTGGCAGCTGGCTGTCCATCCCGAGGCCCTCCTTTGCCATGCGCTCTATCATGGTTTGTGGCTTTGCCATGGGCCCGGAAGCAGTGGGATCAACTAGTGTGGGCTGAAACCTGCAACTCTTTGAGCCGAAATGTCTTTCCTATGGGGCATGGGGTGGGGCTTGAACCTGGGATCTTCATTCGGAGCTACGTCCTCAGCTCCTTCTTCAAGGTCTCAGTAGCTAAGTAGCCCAGGCTGGGCTCTAACTTTCGTTCTTCCTACCTCAGCCTGCCAGAGTCCTGGGATTATAGGTGTGTGCTACTGTGTCTGGTGGAATCTTTTCTACTTTTAAATTGATTCTTTCAGACACAACATTGTGTTAGAGTAGCATCACACTGACTAGCATGGGCATCGTTTATAAACCACGCAGGCTCATGGACCTCCCTCTTACAGACTTGTCTCACCCTAGCCCACCATCCCTAGGGTCCCCCAGGAGAGGACTGGGCACTGGGGAGCCCACCCAACCCTCCTGCCTTGCTGACCACTGTCCTTGGTAGTGGACAGCAGGGCTGAAACCACTAGGATGGCTGATTTTAGGAGCCAGATGTCCCTGAAACTGGAAAGGCCTTCACACCAGCTCACCCCTCACTGTCATTTTATGGCTGCAGCACTGAGGCCCAGAGAGGAGAAGGAAGCTGCCCAGGACCCCACAGCATGTGGCTGGCAGGACAAAGGCTCCTGAGCCGGTGAGGCTCCCTCTGCCTGGGTCTGAGGGGTTTTAGAGTCTTAGGGGCTTACAGAGCGAGAAACCCAGGGCTGCACCCCCTCTAGCTATGTTGGAGATGGGTTCATTTTTCACAGGGTCCTGTCCTCCCTCAACCCCTTGTGACTTGTTCTGCCCCTGCAGCTGTTCACATCTGTATTGTCTCCGGAATGCCCTCCCAGGGCCCCGGCTGGGGCTTGTCACTGCCCGTGAGCCCCGGCGAGGCAAGGGGGCTGAGATGTGCGCAGACGAGGGGAGACGACAGGCAGAAGTGTCGGGCCGACACGAGCCCGCTGGGACCCATCCGGGGCCTGGCCTTGGCCCTACAGCTGTGGCCTCCCGTGGGCCCTTCCTGCTCCCTGTGGCCCTGGCTTGAGTCTGTTCCCACACACACCCCCTGGGCGCGGGCTGCCGGGAGGGGCCTGGGAAACTTCGGCTGTGTTCTTTGGGGCCTGGCAGCTGGGGGGCCTGGGGGAGAGAAAGCGCCTGCTCTGCTGTTGCCAGCTGGGGTCCCCTGTGAGCCACCTGTTTTTCTGTTCGGGAACATAGAGGCTCATTTTTTCCACCTTTGTCAAAGAACAAAACAAAAAAGGCGGCGGTGGGGGTGGCCTGGGGACCGGGCAGGGTGTGAAGCACTGGAGCACAAAGCCTGTGTGCTGGCATCGTGGACCATGAGGCTCCTGGGAGTCGTCAAGGATGACAGGGCTGACGGGGGACTTTCCAGAGGGAGGGGAATCTCTCCCTGCCGTGGTTGGAGCTGGTTCTGGAGGGCAGTGAGCCGGTGGTAGTCACTCTTTCCCTGAGAGCCCCCAGGGTGAGAGGTAGAAAGGAGTCCGAGTACATGGGCAGGGGGAGGCCTGGGGGGCACCTGCTGGGGGTTGGCGGGCATTGCAGGCTTTCATTCAGGGTACAGGGAGGTCGGCCTGCGCACTGGACTGACTCTGGCTTCCTGCTGACCCTAGGACCCCACTGTCCCCTGCTGGTCACAGGAGGGAGGTGGGTGTGGACAGGGATGGTGGGGAGCGGCTTATCCCCACTGCAGGCAGCTGGGAGGTGTTTCTGTTGTCATGCACAGAGCAGAGCTGTCCCCCAGGGTGCAGGGGGCTGTGGGGAGGCGGCACAAGTTGCCCCTCTCGTCCTGGACCATCAGTGCTCTGTGGGGTCTTGTGGAATTCCCGGCCCCTCCCTCCCCAGCATGCCTGGCTCTCAGCGCCACTTCCACCCCCAGCACCTCCAAGTCATCCTGGCCCTCCTCCCCACACGGGAATTCATGTATTTGCTTTAAATAGATTTTGCCTTTATTACCCATAGTGAGCCAGCAGCCTCAGGACCCCAGACCTGCAGGGTCAGAAAATGCAGGCAAGCAGGTGAACTAGAAGTTGTCTGTGATCTCTCTCGGAGAGAGCTTCCCCGTGCACCCTGAGGTGACTCCTCAGACACAGTGAGGGCATAGTTTCGGGTCTGTGCCGCACAGCTGCTCCAGCTGTTCCCGTCCCCAGGGTGGCTGTGGGCTTCGGTCTACGGGGTCTGTTCCATGGCCACTTGGAGCAGTCTGCACATGCCCTGCTGGCGGCGGGAGGCTCTTCCCAGTGCTGTGTGGTCCCTCCTTCAGCTTGTCCTCGGGAAAGAACTGTACAGGGGGATTGCTACAGCCTAAGGACACCCAGCCTCCTCCCAGATCCCACGCACCACGCTGATGTCCAGCTCGGTGGTGTTTTCTTTCGGTGCCTGATTTGCTGACAGTTCACCTTTGCTAGATGTCTCTGTCCTTGTTTTATTACTGTCCTATTTTTGCCAGGGGTTCCTCTTCGTGTCTCTCTCTGTCCATGACTCCTCCAAAGCATCAGCAGGAGGCCAGCCACATGGCAGCCACCCTGTGAGCCTTTCTGAGCCCAGGGCATTGGCATCAAGCCTGCTGTATTTGGAGCTGCAGTGCTGGCTGCTGCTTGCTGGAGGTGGCGGGTCGGGGTGGGCTGGGTCCCTTCCTTGAGTGGCTTCTTCCACCCCATCTGCATTGCACATCTCCTGTCCCTGCAGGTCTTGGGTCCTGAGGCTGCTGGCTGACTATGGGTACGACAGCCAGCACAGCCCAGCAGACGGTCTCGGCGGGTGCCCCCCTCGAGGGTCTCCAGGGGGGCAGCACGATGGACAGTCGGCATTCATTCAGCGTCCACACCGTCCAGACCACAAGCCTGCACAACAGCAAGGCCAAGTCCATCATTCCCAACAAGGTGGCTCCTGTGGTGATCACGTGAGTGGCAGGGAGAGTGTGACCAAGGCCCTGGGGACGCAAATGGAGGTGCAGTAGTACACATGCTCAGTGCTTACAAGGGGCGTTCGCTGTTCCATCAATGGAGGCTCAGGCCCAGAGACATTAAGCAGTGTTTATGGAGTCACACAGCAAGCTGGATCTCTGTTACGAGTCTCTGAGCCCATGTTACTTATCACAGTACCAGCAAGCATGGAGATGGGGAAGGAGCAGGAGGGACACCCTTGTGAAAATGATTTCTGGTTGAACATCTTTAAAGGAAGTGTATTCCATGTACTTAGGTACATGGAATTTAGGTCTTTTTGCTTTCGGAGCCAGCCACTAATGGCTCAAAACTGAGGTTGATACCAGGTTGTTGAAGAGCCTTGGGCTGAAGAAACTGGGAGTTGCTAGTTGATGCTCCTAGATGGACCAGTCCCTGAGGGCTGGAGGGTTTGTTGCAGCAACTGCTTGGGACACACCTAGACGCAGAGCAACAGCCAGAGCAAGAGGGTCCTGAAGGGCCCTGAAGCCCGTCTGTCCTGTGGAGCTGCCCAGAGTGGGTATGGGAGCTGGGCAGGGAGATAGAAGGGACACTGGATCTGTCCGTTGGGGAATCAGGGAGCCTAGCACTTTCCATAGCCTCTGCCTCTGGCTGGAAGTAGGACTTGATGAGCTGTGAATTCAGTATGTGGCACATGCAGAAGTTTGGCAGAGCTCTAGAAGATGGGCTAGGCCAGAGCGGGTGGGGATGATGAGGCCTGCCTGCTCCCCTGGGCTGGGGAAACGGCACTCATAAAGAACTGTGGTGCTCTGAGCAGGGGAGGAAATGAAATGTCACATGAAAAAGACTTGCTATGGGGTCTGTGTTTTAACAGACAAGTAGGACCGGGGATAGCATGGAAAGCACATGTCCAGGGCCTGGCTGCAACTCTTCTCTGCTCTGTGGCCCTTTTCCCTATCTGGGCCTCAGCTTGCTTCTCAGCATGATCAAAGATAACATTAACAACATTTCCCCAAGTGGTGTGGCTCAGAACAGTTGCTGGCCAGCTGTGAGGATCCATTTCCAATTGCTGTGTGCATAGCCTGGAGCCATAACTACCGCCGGGGTGTAGACTGTTAGAGGTGGAAGGGACCTTAGAGATCATCCAGTAGTGGGACCAGCATACTGCATCCCGCAGGCCCCTCACCTGTTAATGTGAATAAAGTTTTATTGGAACACCGCCATTCCCATAATCTATCTGTGGAATGCTTAGCATTCTCACAGCAGAATTGAGTTGAGTGTGGCAGAGGCCACCTGTGGCCCTGGTTGTCTGAAACACACACTGTCGGGTCCTTTGTGGGAAGGGCTTGTGGAACTCTGATCTAATGCTCTTTAGATCGGATGGAAAAACTGATTTAGATATGAAAATTGGGTTTCAAGGTGAGATTTACCCAGTGTATGTCCACAGAGCTAGAGTGGAAGCTGGGTCTCCTGACTCCTGGTCTAGTGCTCCTCTGGCCCACCAGCTCTGCCCACTGCCTTTCCTAAAGGAAATCTTTTGGCCAAGAGGCCCTGACACCAGATCCTAAACTCTGCGAAGCTCTGTCTGATGCATCGTTGTTACCGGTCATGTGGCTTTGTACATTGAGACAGTCATCTTACAGTACTTGAGTATATGGAGTTTTACCTGGCTTAATGTCTTCGGAAATTGTGATTTTCTCCTGTGGGTTTGTTTGAACTGGCCCTGATATGGAGAAGGAACTGTTGTGGCTAACAGTGATTATATTCATGTGTGCTTACAGTGTTCTGGGCCGGGCACTTATGTCATAGTGCATGCAGCTCTCATCATAGTCCAAGGAGGTAGGAAGGTCTAGAAATGGAACTGCTATCCAAAGCCACTAAGTTACCAAGAAGCAGGGTGGGGATTCACGCTCAACACCTGCCTTCTGATCTCCTGCACCAGGTGCTGTGATTGACGGTGTGGGATTGTTCCAGGCACAATCTGAGGGAGGGACCACTCAATGACAACATTTTTAGCAGGCTCCAGGATAGGCCACCGTAATAGCAGAACCCCCAATAGGATGCCTTCATCAGGACAGAGGCTTCCCTCTCACTTGAATGTCCAGGCTGGTAGGGCTGCCCTGTGATCAGCCTACGGTTACTCTGGTTGCCCAATGCCTGTGCCTTCTATCTTGTGGTCTGAGATGGCTGTGCTGCTTCTGCTGTCACTTCTGGATTTGGGCCTTGGAGAAAGACAGAAGATGAACTGGAAGGCATTCCCTTTGTGGGTGGCCCAGAATTTGGTCATAGCATGTTTCCCTCACATCTCATTGGCTGAGGCTTGGTCACATGACCAGATGCAAGGGATGACTCAGTTCCTCTTCCCCCAATCATGGCCATCTTGGGTTCTGTGTCCGAAGAAGGGGGGTGTGGCTACTGGTGGATTAGGGTCAGTCTGCCACAAATGGGCAGCCACGTGGGCAGATGGGCAGGCTTGCTGTGGGCTTTGGTGGGGCTGGAGGGGACTCTTAACATGGAAGTTGCCTGACTTGGTTTCCTCTATGGTCCGGCAGGTACAACTGCAAGGAGGAGTTCCAGATCCACGATGAGCCGCTCAAGGCCCATTATACACGGGGCCGGCTCTCAGCCGCCAGCCCTGAGCACTACCTGGTGCAGGTGAGGCCAGACCATGCCCATGGAGCCTCAGCCCCCTCCTGACCTTCTTTGCAGGGGCCCCCTCCCTCACCTTCTCTCTGTCACTCACTACCTCTCCCCTTCTGAAAGAGTAGTACAGGGTGCAGCTCACTCTCCCCTGCACCCCCGGGCTCTTCCCCTCTGGTTTCCTGGGCCCATCCCTCTTGTCCCTGCTCTTTATTCCCCATCTGTCCCCTGCCTGGCCCTGGCCTACCTTTGCTTCCCTTCTGGGGCATCACGGGGAGCAGAGATGGGCGGATGGTCCCAGTGACCCCAGCCCCTGCTCCCTCTAGGCTGGGAGTCTCTATCTTGTTCTCTTTCTAAGTCCCAGACCTCTTGCTTAGCTAACTTTTCTTTAGCTGTCTCCTAGAAAGTATAAAGTCCCCGAGGGCTCATAGTTTGAAGTCTGCCTTATTTGCTGCTGCAGCCCCGGGGCCAAGTCAGTGCTGGAAGCAAGCAGCTGCTGAATAAATATGTTTGGTGAATGCGTGACTGCATGAACAGTAACAGCCGTTAAGCTGCACTTGGTGAAAGAGGTCTGGGAGCTTCTGGCCCATTTGGGAATTGGGGTCCCACTTCCTGTCTGTCAGGCACGGTGGCTGTGGCCTGCTGGAGGCAGGGGTACTCCAGAGGATGATGACCTCGGGCAGCTTTTTGGCCAGCAGTGAGCTTTTCCTCTGCCCGCTCCTTTTGCTTGATTAGCTGGACAGCGTTTTCCTCTTTTCTCTGTGGTCACTGCATCCATTCACTCTACCTGGCATCCTCAGGACCAGCTGGGCATGGGAAGGGGCTGGCATAGTTCTTGGACTCATTCCTGGTGCCTCCTGCTATCACCTCTCCTCCTCAGGGCCCCTTCTCCATGCACCCCCACCAATCCGCTTCGCCAGGAGCGGGGGACCTTTGCCTTCCTCCAGGGGGAGCAGCAGGCACACCCCAGGCCAGTCCTGTCTCCTTGCTTTTCAAGGCTTGGCTTGGGAGCTGCCTCCTGCAGGAAGCCCTCTCTGATGCCCCCTTAGAAGGAGTCGCTTTTCCTTTTTCAGCACTTTGTGAATCCACGCCCATCACAGCTGTCTGGTTTTTATCTGCTTAATCCATGAGCCTGCAGGAAACTGGAAGGCAGGATCGTGTTTTTCTCCCCTAGTTCCCTATGCCCTGTCCCCAGGAACCAGGGACAGAGCCCTTCCTGTAGAAGATTCCTGGGTCTTCTGAGTGACCCCCTGCGGCTCTCCCTTGCTAGGGCCGCTACTTCCTGGTGCGGGATGTTACTGAGAAGATGGATGTGCTGGGAACCTCGGGGAGCTGCGGGGTCCCCAACTTCCGGCAGGCACGGGGTGGGCTCACTGTGTTCGGCATGGGACAGCCCAGCCTCTCGGGGTTCAAGCGTGTCCTTCAGAAACTCCAGAAGGATGGACATAAGGTAAGCATGCTGCTGCCCAGCCAGATCCCCGAAATCTGGGCAGAGGCTTGAGAGGGGCCTTGCCATAATCTGGGAGAGCAAGTGGTGGCCTGGACCAGGCTTGCTAGGCCTTGGCTTCCAGGGCCTCACTGTGGGTGGTGTGGTTGGGGATTCTGGCAGGTGGTTACTACTGCCTTGTCCTGTGTGGATATGGGAGCAGGCGTCAGGAGCTCCTTGTACACCCATCATGAGGCCTCAGAGAAAGTGAGGGAGGTGACAGCACTGGCAGCACAAGGGGTCAGCTTGTAACTTAAGAGACTGTCCTCCTAGAATCCTAGTCCACAAGCTCTAGCCCACCCTGGACAATTTAATGACTTAGTGAGACCCTGTCTCAAAAACCAAACCAAACCAAACAAAAAAAAAGGCCAGAGATTCAGCTCAGCGTGAAAACCATAGGTTTAGTCCCCAGTGCAAGCCTCTGACCAAAATAAAAAATAAAAAGGAAGGAAGGACTACCAAGTGCTGACCACAGCTAACACTTAAACCCCTGTGTTGATCCTAGAAGGGAGGAGCTGCTGGTCTCATTTACATAGGCAGAAACAGGCTCTGCAAGGATAAGTGAGTTGCTGAAGGTCAGGCAGCTCGTGAGGGCTTCCCAGGACCCAAACCCTGCAGCTGACCCCAAGCACCTGCTTTCAAGGACTCCCCTCACCTGCCTGAGTGAGGCGGAGGAAGTCACTGTCTCCAGGACGGGCACAGTGGGCACTGTGACTACAGGATGCTGGGGCAGTGCCTCACAGTTGACCTGGGGCTGAAGTGAAGAGACCTGGAGTGGTCCAGGACAGGGCAGGCTGGCTGCAGGCCCCACGTCTCTGGGTCAGCAGCTCCTCGAGGGCAGACTGTACCACATAGCTTGCTCTGCTTGTCGGTGGTCAGTGACTGGATGATTGCATGGAGGTTGTGTTAGTCAGCTTTGCATCGCGGAGACAGAACAGCTGAGAAAACCACTGTAAAGGAGGGTCAGTTTATTTTGGATTATGGTTTCGGAGGATTCAGTTCATGGTTGGCAGGTTTCATTGCTGTGGACCGGAAGTGAGGGAGAACATCATGGCGGTTGGGGTTGTGGGGGAAACCTGCCTTCCTTCTGGGAGCTGGGAAGCAGAGAGGAGAGGATCCCGAGAGGAAAGGGCCAGGGACAGAATATCCCTTCAAAGCCACACCTTCCAGTACCTGCTTCATTCAGTGAGGTGCACTGCCTGTAGCCCATTCAGCCAATGACTCATCGATGGATTAATCCAGTTGGTGAATTTAGAGCTCTAATGATCCAGTCACCTTTCCGGAGCCCATCAGCAACTACACCTTCAACACCATGAGCCTTCTGGGCGACCCTGGATTCCTAACAGTGGTGGCACCTATTTTTCTTTTCTTTTTTTTTTTTTTTTGCGGCACTGGGCATTGAACTCACAACCTCGTGCCTGCCAGAGCAGGCGCTTAAGGCACTGAGCCAAACTCCCAGCCCTGGTTTTTTGAGGCAGGGTCACACTATGTAGCCCAGGCCGGGCTTGCACTCGCGTTGTAGCCCAAGCCGGCCTCGAACTCATAACACTCCGCCTACCTCAGCCTCCCGAGTGCTGGGATTAAAGGCGTGCGCCACCACGCCTGGCTTCTTTTCTTTTCTTTTCTTTTCTTTTCTTCTTTCTTTCTTTCTGTCTGTCTGTCTGTCATTTTGAGACAGGGTCTTGCTTTGCAGTTCAGGCTGGCCTTGGGCTCACTTTGTAGCCCAGGCTGGTCTTGAACTTACAAATGCTTCTCCTGTCTCAGCCTCTCAAGTGCTGGGATTACAGGAGTGAGCCACCATGCCCGGCCCTATTTATTTCTTGAGCTGATTTTTTTTTATCAAGCTCTTGATTAATCCAGGGCTCTGTGTTGAGAATTGTGATAGCATGAAAATGGCCATCATGTGGTTCTACCTTTGGTGGGGGGGACATTCATCAAAGGAGAAAAGATGCATTCACTGACACATAATGTTAAGTAGGAACTATTGTCAGGAGAAAGGACACAACCCTGAGAGGAGGGACGGTTCCTGGTGGCCAGGGGGTGGGGGATTCACGAGCAGGTGGTGTTTGGACTGAGCTGTTTCTTGGGTAGCATTCAGGTTGCAGGGAGCAGGTCGAGTGCTAGCCCTCCGAGGAGGGAGACACTGTCTGGGCACAGCTGGGTGGAAGGCAGTGGCTTTGCCTGGTGGTGGAGACGGCTTCCTTCCACCAGGAGTGCATCATCTTCTGCGTGCGGGAGGAGCCTGTGCTGTTCCTGCGTGCCGATGAGGACTTTGTGTCCTACACACCTCGAGACAAGCACAACCTTCACGAGAACCTCCAGGGCCTGGGGCCTGGGGCCCAGGTAGAGAGTACAGAGCTGGCCATCCGGAAAGAGGTGAGGGCTGGCGGGGTGGGTGGGAGCTGAGGCCCCAGCTTGCACAGCAGCTCCGCGGATGGACGTGCTCGCTGGGCTGGCCTTGCTGGCTGTCGCGGGCCACACTGCCCTGCTTGGGTGAGAGGCTACCTCCAAGTTGGCACCAAGGTGGCCAGGAGACAGACTTCCTGTTGCTTTCCTCTCTGCCCTGCCCCACCCTGCTCTTCTCCACGCTCAGTATCTTTATTCGATGGGTCAGGCGGGGCAGGAGAGTGTTAGACTCAGAGGCCCAGGACCCTGATTGCTTCTGCACTGCGGGGCCCTGGAAGCATCATTCTTGCTGGCCTCTGTGGGTCAGGCTCTGAGATTCCTGTGTCCTCCTTTCCTTCCATGACACAGAGGTTTGACAGCATCACTGAGGCCAGTGACACACCACAGAAGGAGTAAATAAGATGTGGGGGTCACAGTACCTGAGGGACTCCCTGGGGAGAGGAACCAAAGCTCTGCTGGTGACCACTGTCTCCCCACATCCCTTTTGGCCCTCTGTGCCCTCTGTCCCCCTCGGCACGCAGAGCCTCGCCCTGTCCTGGCGGTCAGGGGGGCTCATGCATTCCTGCTGCTCACTGGGCAGAGCCCTGCAGCCTGGCCCCCTGGGAGCTGCCTTCCCTCAGGCCAGTGGCCTCCCCTGGCCCCTCAGGCAGGTCCTCTGGCTATGCGGTTCCTTCCTGGAGGAAAAGAAATCTGTCTGTGGTCTCTGTGTGGCCCGGTTCCTCCAGAGCCCAGCTGGGTCCTGGAGGTCTGGTCGTGGTCCTCTGATCCCCACACCTTCCTCTAGATCCAAGACTTTGCCCAGCTGAGTGAGAACACCTACTATGTGTACCATGACACAGAGGACCTGCGGGGGGAGCCCTGCGCTGTGGCCATCAGGGGTGAGGACGATGTGCACGTGACTGAGGAGGTGTACAAGCGGCCCCTCTTCCTCCAGCCCACCTACAGGTACCCAGCGGCTGGCTGGGGTCCTCTCTGGGCTGCTCCCCAGTGGCAGCCTCAGTTTCCCTGCCTGTGGTTGGGCCAGGCTCCCCATCCCATCTCCCATGGAGGGGGAAGGGGGTTGGGTACCTGCCTGACGGGCTGCTCCCCTCCCTTGGTAGGTACCACCGCCTGCCCCTGCCGGAGCAAGGGGCGCCCCTGGAAGCGCAGTTTGATGCCTTCATCAGCGTCCTTCGAGTGAGTGGGGCAGAGGCAGTGCAGTGGGAGGCGATGTCCCTGGGGATACTCAGGGCGGCGCGACTTTTTTCCCTGGAGAGGCCTTGTTCTGGGCGGGTGCAGGTCTGGTGCGTTGGATGTGTGGTGGCATCTGTGTCTCTGTGTCCCTTTGCGGTATTTGTGCACCCGTGTGCCGGCATGCATTTGCACATCCTCTAGCAGCAGGGTCCGTCCCTGATCCCTGGGGCACTGGCTTCTGGCCATTACTGCCCCGGACCTGAAGTTCATCTCTTTAGTTGATGCTAGTGATTCTTACTCCACAGATTCTACTTGGTATTTGCAAAATCCTAGTCACCTGCCTGTCCCAGGATGCTGTCTTATTTATTCTTATTTTAATTTTTTTGTGATACTGGAGATTGAATCCAGTGCCCTCACACTGAACTACATTCCTAGCCCTGTTTTAAATTTTGAGACAGAGTGTCACTAAGTTGCTAAGTTGTCCAGGTTGGGCTTGAACTTGTGACCCTCCCTCCTCAGCCTTGTGCACTGCTGGAATTACGGGTCTGTGTCACCGCAAGGACACTGCCTTACTAACTCTGCGTCTCACAGCAGGTGTTCAGGACAGGTCCGGTGGCCTCGGAGTAGCTCTCGTTTGCAGACCCCAAACTGCGCCCTCATACACCTGACCCGGTGGGTCCTCCAAGGCCTGGCCAGAACCAGCGCCTGTGCTCCTGGGGACAGATGGAGTAGATCCAGCTGTGGCTTTGATGCCAGAAGCTGAGCTACCTGTTCGAGCCCAGTTTGCCGAGGACTGTGGGATGGGGTGGGCTGATGTCATGGGCGCCTTCCTCGACTTGGACTTCAGCCTCGGGTTCAGGTCACACCGCTGCCTCATTTCCTGGTCTTTTCTCAGGAGACCCCCGGCCTATTGCGTCTCCGTGATGTCCATGGGTCTGCCCCCACCCTCCTCTTCAGCTGCCATTCGGGTGTGGGCAGGACCCACCTGGGCATGGTCCTGGGCACCCTGGTGCTGTTTCACCACAGCGGGGCCCCCTCACAGGCAGAGTGAGTGCTCAGGGGCTGTGGGGCTGGGAGTGGAGGGGGTGGCTCTGCCCTGGGGTGACGGGGGACACATCCAAGAGCCCAGATCCAGAACTGGGAGCTCATTTTCAGGTTTGGCACAGATTGACTGTGTGACCTGAAGAGAGGCACTTGACCCCTCTGGGGCTCAGTTTCCCAAGCAGGGGCAGTGCCCCTTGCTTCCCCAAGTGGGACTCAAAAGGAATCCGTGGTCTGGTGCTTCCCAGGGGGCCGTGCCGGTGTGAGGGAGTGGGTGGTGAGGCTGCCCCAGAGGCCTTCGGGAGCCCCCATTAGCTGTTGCCCCTGCCTTGTCAGGCCCGGCCCCCTGCAGACCGAGCCCCTGCCCATGGAGCAGTTCCAGGTGGTCCAGCGCTTTCTGCACACAGTGCCCCAGGGAAGGAAGATGGTGGAGGAGGTGAGTGAGGGACTGGGCAGGGCCAGGGGAGGGGACGGTCCCTCCTGTCACTGGTGGGGATATCATTCCTCTTCCTCCGTGATGCCCTCCTCTGCTCTCTGACGGTTCTTCACTTCCCTTTTCTTTATCTCTGCCACCATCTCTCCTTGACCCTGTATTCTCCATCTCCTGTTTTCCTCCAGGTGGACAGAGCCATTGCTGCCTGTGCCGAGTTGCATGATCTGAGGGAGGTGGCCCTGGAGAACCAGAGGAAGCTGGAAGGCGTCCGGCTGGGGAGCCGAGCACAGGTGAGGCCCGGAGGTCAGCGCGAGAGCCACTGCCTGGCGTGAGCCCCGCAGACTGGTTACGTTAGGGCTGTGGCTGAGTTTTTCAGCTGGACTTGTCCTGCTTGCTGCTGCTCCCACCCACAAGAAGAGCGATTTCAGAGCAAGGGGAGGCAGGGTGGTTGGCCTGCAAGAAGGACAGGGAAGAGGGGAAGTTTACTTTTGCTGTCCGCTTCACTTGGTGGCAGAATAAACAGGATGGAGGAAGGGGCTGGTGGCCCGGGTTGCTGGGGCCCATGGATTCAGATGTTTCCCAGATCACTCGTGTTTCCCGTGGTAGTCAGTGTCCTGGGACTATAACAAAATATTGGAGATAATGAACCTGTGCGGAGGAAAGGTTTGTTTTGCCTCATAGTTTTGGAGGGTCTTGTGCAGGAAGGATTGGACCCGTTGTCTTGGGCAAAGGGCACATCATGGCAGCTGTGTGTGGCAGAGCAAAACCACTCACCTTGTGGCTGAGAAGCAAAAAAGAGAGGAAGAGAAAGACTGAGGTCCCGCTGTCCCCTTGGGGGTTCACTTCTAGTGATCTAAAGACCTCCCACCCCCCCCAACACCCTCAGGTCCTGCTGTCTCGTAAGAGCACCGCATTGGGACCAAATCTTGATTTAATTTTCATGATCCAAACTATAGCAGCGGTTGGTCCAGTGCACTGCTCCGGCAGAGTGCGGGGCTCTGGGCTCCAGGCTCCGGGCAGACTCTGTCCCCAGCTCTGGAGGATGAGGTTGGCTTGACAGCATCTGCACACAGTGCGTGCAAAGAACTGAAGCCCGTGGAGCCTCTTCTAACTCGTTTTTTAAAAAAAATCTTTTTTAAAAGCAGTATTCTGTGATGGAAAATTGAGAATTTAGAGCAGAAAGGAAAAGAAATTACCCATAATCCCAGCACAGCTGTGCGAGCATCTGGAGTTGGTTTGCTTCGTCTCGTGTGTTTATGCTTCCCCGGCGGAGGCCGCCCCAGCGCACGGTTCACATCCTGCTTGTTTTAACTTCACAGCGGCAGCTGTTCCCATGTGGATGCCTGATTTTTGTCACTGAGATTTCTAACGGTCATGTAACTTAAACCCCTGACTCAGTTCAGCCAGCACCAGCCTGATAGGTGAAGAGCGGGGCCCTGGCCAGCTGCTTGGGTTCTGGTCCTTGCCCTGCCGTGTTAGGGGTGTGGATTTGGGACCCGCTCTGGCACTCTGCCTCCATTTCCCCAGTTATGAAGCTGGACCAGTAATCAGTAGCCTGTAGCGCTGCTGTGGAGCTGGGTGAGGTAAGATCCGCGACACACTTAGGAGAGAGCCCAGGGCCGGTGTCGCTGCAGTGTCACCCGCTGTGAATTACTAAGCACACCCATATGTTGACAACTGAGTGGTTTATCCTCATCAGTATAAATACATTTTGCTTCGAGCAACTTCATGAAAATGAAGGCTCTGTATTGTCGGGGATTTCCCCTCTTAGTCCAGACTAGAAGTCAGCCAAGCAGGGCTCAGGAGCCACACCCAAGCCACCCCCTGTCCTTGGAAGTGAGTCGGATGGGAGCACGGCCTGGCCTGTGCACTGTGCGCTCACGCGTTCTCTCCTGTGGCAGAGACGTGTAGGCTGCACGCCCAGCACATTCGCTGGCCAGCCTTTTATAGGAAGCGCGTGCCAGTTCCTGGTGGGGATTCCTCAAGTTGGGTTCCAGTTGCATCAGAGGGCATGATGCTGTTTTGGGCCAATTTGGATATTACTTGCCCTCCAAAGACTGTTGGCCCTGCGGGGTAGAGGAAGGGCCTGTGGGGTTCGCTCTGACATCCCACCACCCAGAGGACTGCAGGGCTCGAGGAGGAGAGAGGGACCAGCCTTGTTTGCCATCGTCTATGTAATTTGGAGGAAGTCACTGCATTTCTCTGAATTTCCCTTTCTGCTCTGTGAATTAGGGGTAGTTTTAAGCCCCCTGTCCCCAGTGCCATTGTGACGGTCTCTGATTTCCAGTGGGCTGGGGGTCCCTTGTTCCTTCAGAAAGGGAAAGGGTTTGCACACTTGCTTCCTAACACAGAGGGTGCAGATTGTGGCCTGGAGGTGGCTTTGGGGCAAAGCAAGGGAGGCTGCACTCCCCTATCTGCCCTGGGGGTGGAGTGGGGTGACAGTCCCTGTACCAGAGCTGCAGTGTCTGGTGTGGCCACAAGAAATCTCCCTGCATCGCTGCTTTACCATGGCAACAGGTTAGAGTTGGATGTTTGGAAAGAAGAGGGGGCACTGTGTGCTGGGATTTCCCAGGCATGGAGGGGGGCCCTTGCGAAGCCCCATGTTTTAATTCCCTGTCCTTCCTCCCTTTCTTAGGAAAGCAGTGGGCAGCATGTTGCCCGGCAGAGGGCGCTGTGGAGCCTGGAGCGCTACTTCCACCTGATCCTGTTCAGCTACTATCTGCATGAGCAGGTGCGGCCGGGGGGTGCACAGCCCCGCACCTCCTCCTCCTCAGGCTGCTCCAGGCCTCCCCCACAGCCCATGGTGATGGTAGATAAGCACCCCGTGGAGCTGGGGAGGAGAGTAGAGAAGATCGTTGGCCCACAAGGAAGCAGGTGTGAGTGTTTGGAGAGACCCAGATAGGAGGTGGACCCTGAGCAGCACTGGCCTGGCGGCCCCCACCCGTCCCTCATGTGCCCTTAGCCAGGGGAGCAGGTGTCCTGGTCTTCTCTCACCCACCCCTCGGGCCTGCCCTGGACCATGCTGGAGTTTCTGGGGCTCTCCTTCACAGGGCGGGCGGGGAGAGTTCAGGATGGTCCCCCACCCCTGAATGCCCCATCTCTCTCTGCCTCTGGCTGCAGTACCCCCTGGCCTTTGCCCTCAGTTTCAGCCGCTGGCTGTGCGCCCACCCCGAGCTGTACCGCCTCCCTGTGACGCTGAGCTCAGGGGGCCCCGTGACTCCCAGCGACCTCCTTGCCCAGGGCTCCCTGGTGAGTGTGGCTGGTGGTCTGGGAAGCAGGGTTGGGCATGGTTGGGGATCCCTGGACCCTGGATTCCTGTAAGGTTGGGCGGGGTGGTCAGGTCCACCTGTGGCAGATGTCACAGTCAGGCCCCAAGAGGCCTCTGTGGCTTGGGCCACCATTCTAGTGCTTCCTCTTCTGCCGCAAACTCAAGCACTTTTGGCAGGGAGTCAGGAGACCGGGACTGTGGTGTCTTTGCCTCCAATTTTTCAACTGTGGGCCTCAGCCTCCTCTTCTCCTCACTGGAGTGCTGATGGGCTCTGTAAACTGTAGAGTGCTGGTCCCACCCTCACTGGCAGGTTCTGAACCCTCTGGGTGCCAGACTCAGTGCCCTCCCCATAGGAGGCAGATGATCTCGTCTCCCCGGATGCGCTCAGCACCATCCGAGAGATGGACGTGGCCAACTTCCGGCGTGTGCCCCGCATGCCCATCTATGGCATGGCCCAGCCTAGTGCCAAGGTGACTGCACCTAGGGTGTGGGGCATGAAAACAGGGGTGGGGGTAGGGCCGGGCACTTCCCTGATGGTCCCTCTGTCCCCTAGGCCTTGGGCAGTATCCTGACCTACCTGACTGATGCCAAAAGGAAGCTGCAGCAGGTGGTCTGGGTCAACCTGCGGGAGGACACCATGCTAGAGTGTGACGGTCACACCCACAGCCTGCGGCCACCTGGGCCCCCCGTGGCCCCTGCCCAGTTGGAGGTGAGACTTCCTGCCCTTGCCTTGGAGGCCTTCCAGATGTGGCCTGGCAGGGTCTTCAGGGGTGTCTCATGCTCCTGCTGGACAGATGGGGAACTGAGGCCCAGAGAGGGGCAGTCCGAGGGGCTGATTGGGGCTCCTCCTCCAGTGCTCTGCTGCTGTCCCGGCTCTGGGGGGTTATGACCCCTGAGGCTCTGTGGGGCAGGGCAGGGCCTGGATGCCAGGACTGGCCACAGCTACAGCAGGCTCTGGCCTTTCAAAGCCAGCCCAGGGGCTGCCTCAGTGACCACCTCAGTGACCTCTGCCCTCTTCCCCCACCTTGCCCAGGCCATGGAGGCCCAACTGAAGGCCCACCTGAGCATGCCACCCCCCAACACAAAGGGCCCACCGCTCCCCAGGTTCCAGACGTGCCTCACCATGCAGGAGGTCTTCAGCCAGCACCGTGGGGTCTGCCCTGGCCTCACCTACCACCGTGTCCCCCTGCCAGATTTCTGTGCCCCCCGAGAGGAGGTGAGCAGGGAGTGCGGGAGGCTTCCCTGCCTCCCCTTGGCCTGGGCTCAGGGAGTGGAGACCAGCCCAGCTGTGCCGTCTGTGGAAGGGCCTTCTTTAGAGGATCGTGTGGCGTGGGCTGTGGGGAGGCTGTGGTGGCATGCCGGTATGTGATTGAGGTGTTCTCCTATGCGACAGACACATCTTTCCCGCCGTCTGTAGTCTGTGTGTCTTGAAGGCACACGGGTGCCCCAGTGTGGGGGTCACTCGGTGCCTGTGTGCTCTTTGAAACTGTACCCCAGGCTTGCATTCCCTGCTTGCAGCGTGCTGCCCCCTGGTGGCCGAGCCCTGTGGCAGTCGCCAGCTGCACTCCTGCCCCATCCTCAGGCAGGGAGGCGGGGACACAGCGCCTGGCTGGCCTACCTGTGTGTCCCACCAGATGGAGGGGGCAGCTCGGGCCCGTGTGTGCCATCTCTTCACATGTCCAGTCCCCGGTGTCTGGGTGGGGAGAGATACGACACCCCAGACTCAGACTGTGGTCTCACCCCCAGGACTTTGACCAGCTGCTGGATGCCCTCCGGGGCGCCCTTGCCAAGGACCCCGGCACTGGCTTCGTGTTCAGCTGCCTCAGCGGCCAGGGCCGGACCACGACTGCCATGGTGGTGGCTGTGCTGGCCTTCTGGAGCATCCAAGTATGTGTGGCTTCAGCGTGAGGACGGGGGCCTGTCTGCCTAGGCAGGGTGGGCACCGGGGCCTCAGGGACACTGGATGGTGGGAGGGTGTGGGTAGCAGAGGCAGTGCCCCTGGGGCACTGGCCCACAGCTGTCCTCCCTAGGGCTGCCCCGAGGTGGGTGAGGAAGAGCTCGTGAGCGTGCCTGATGCCAAATTCACCAAGGGTGAGTTTCAGGTGAGTGCGCCTGGGGGGTAGGGTGTGCCTGGGGAATAGAGCAGGCCTGGGGGTCCCCAGAGCTCTTCCAAACAGATGCTCCTTCCATCCCCTTATCAGCATTTCCTGTTCCTGTTTCACAGAGCAGCAAGCCAGGACTGGCTCTGGGGCCCTGGCCCTGGAGATGGGAGCTGGGCTGTCTTCCTTCTCCCCCTGGCCTGGCTGCTGGATACCCTGGGGTGACATTGACTGATGCCTCACAGGCACCTGGGACCTGACTGTGGTTGGTGTCCTTGCGCAGGGCCCCGGCCCACACCGCCCTGTCTGTGCCTGTGCTCTGGATCAGGGCACTGGATGGGCTGCCCCCAGCCTGTTAGGTTCGCTCAGCAGGTGTCATGCACATACTGTCATCTCGGACACCCTGTGAGGAGGTGGCGCATCCCTGCAGAGTTGGCATGTGGCTGCCTGGTGGTAGCATCAGGGTCGGCTGCTGCCCACAGGCCCACCTGTGCTGTGTGTTCCTGGTGTCTCCTCCCTGCAGTCCTGCTGCCTGACCTCCATGTGGCTCCTCAGACTAAACGCAGTCCTCCAGCCTCAGCCTCCTGAGTGCTGGGATTACAGGTGTACCTGCTTCTAACTCATCTTGGAAAACAGACATCCTGTACTCATTAAATGATAACTCCTCATTCACCCCTCCTCCCAGTTCCTGGTGACCACTGTCGTCACTTCTGAGGGCCCAGGGTGTGCCTGGGCAAGCCCAGGTAGGGGAGGGTGGCATCTGAGTGCACTTTCACTATAAATTAGACCCTTACCTACACCATACATAAAAACTAACTCAAAATGGATCAGACTCTGAATGTTAGGGCTAAACCTACAAAAATGTTGGAATGAGAAAGAGCTCCATGACTTTGGAGTTGGCAAACTTTGGATGTAAGATTAAAAACACAGGCAACAAAAGCAAAAACAGGCAGATCTAATTCCTTTAAAAGTAAAGATGTGACACTGTGCTGGGAGGTGGGTGGACCAGGGGCCAGGTGTGCAGGAGAGGGGTTCTGGGGACAGGCAGGAGCTGGACAAGGCTGTGATTGCTTGGAACAGAAAGAGGGGGGCTGAGGGTGAGGGCCTAGATTGTGAAGACCCTGCAGGGCCCCAGCATGTGTTTGATGTTCACCTTGAGGCCAGCAGGGCAGCAGAGGAGGTTGTGATGAGACCGTCCGTCCGAGGGCTCTAGCAGCAGTCACACGGAGCGGAGGGGCTGGGAAGGAGTGGGCAGTGGTGGGTGGAAGGTCTTGGGGGCCACTGGACGTGGGCAGGGAGGATACTCAGGAGGACCCCAGGTCTCTGACTCTGTGCTGGTGAAAGGCACAGACATGCAGAATTCAGGGGGAGGAGCAGCTTCACGCCAGAGGCCAGGAGTTGGCTTTCAGGATTTCACAGGTTCCCTCCTGGGGACCTGCACAGAGCCCAGGCCTGGGGTGTGGTCCGGGCGGCCCCTGCCACCCACACACCCACACTCCGAGTTGGATCAGCTGTTGGTGGCCTCCAGGCTGCTGGGCTCTGGCTTCCCACCTGGCAGCCACCTCGTGCCTGCTGACCTTCAGAGAAGGCAGGGTAGGGACAGTGCTTCCTGGGGCAGGCCTAGGCGTGTTCGCACGGGGACCCCGTCATCCGGGTATCTGCCCTTTCCCGGCCCGGCAGATGAGGGGTACCTGGCAGTGGGTGCAGACGTGAAGGCCAGGTCAGGATGAAAAGGTGCCTGCGGGCTGTGGGCTGTGGGAAGGAGAGGGTGTGGGGAGGATGTGGGAGGGCGCAGGGGTGAGGCAATTTGGGGACCTCTAGACCCAGGGAAGGTTTGCATTTTACACAGAGTGTGGGGTCACCACTGGGAGACACCCAGAGATGACACAGAAGTGGCGCACTTCGGTTTATACTTTCCTAAGGCCTCTCTGACCCAGGGAGAGCGGGGTGGGGGCACCTCGAGGGGCTGTGGGATTGCGGGGTAGACAGATTCAGAGGGGCATGGTGGGGGACGGGGAGGAGGCCCGCCCAGGTGGCCACCCAGGCCTCTGTTCTCCCAGGGGCGCTTATATCAGATGGGTAGCGTCCATGCTGGGTTGCCTAGAGCCAGGGGTCCCCACAGTGTCTGGGGCTGCCATGGGGTGGGAGGAGGACTGGGAGGGCCCCAACATGGCCTTGTCACACGTCTCGGCATGTGGCAGCCACTCCTTGTATAGAGCTTAGAGCAGGGTTCTTCTGAAATCAGCTTTCTACTGAAAAAGTAAGCACCTCACAGGCCCTCGGCTTATGGGCTGGTTTTCATATCCCACAAAACAAAGCATAGGAGGTGGCAGTTGGAATCACAGTCATGTGTTCATTATGTCTTGAACACTTTAAGCCACTCCTGTGTTGCCTGGTAGAAGTGTTCGCACCCCTCGCGTCTGCGTCCCCTGGCAGGACTGCTTACCGTCTGACGCCTTGGGTCAGGGGGCCCTGTTTTCCTGGTAATTTTGGTAGCGTGCTGTGAAAGATTGGAACCGTGAGTATGTAGCATACATGATAACAGATTATGAATTGAACAGGACGTAGGCCGCAGGTTATCCACACTCCGCAGTATTAGCCCTTGACAGCCTTTTGGGGAAGGTTTGCCTCCAAATTTGAGGCTTGAGAGTCACTGGAATAACTGAAAAAGAATGGCAGTAGTTAAGATTTTCAGCTGTACACTAAAATTGTGTGCAACTGGAAATGTCAGTGCATCGCTAGTAAAATCTCAGGGGTGAAAGAAACAAAAAGCGTGTTGGGGGCCCAACCTGAGAGATGTCCAGGAACCCCTTTCCCTCTTGCTGCCCCCCAGTGACTTCCTGGCCACTTAGCCTCCTCCTCTGGCTGTAGGTAGTGATGAAGGTGGTGCAACTGCTGCCTGATGGGCACCGCATGAAGAAGGAGGTGGACGCGGCGCTGGACACAGTCAGTGAGACCATGACGCCCATGCACTACCACCTTCGGGAACTCATCATCTGCACCTACCGCCAGGTGAGCCCTGCCCTGCCCAGGTGCACTCCAGGTGTGCACTGCCCAGGCTGTGGCTGCCCCTCTTCGTTGTTCTTGGTCACTTTCTACCTCCGGGAAGTAGAGGTGATCCCTGAAATGGAAATATTCCCAGCCCAAGCCACTCCCACCTGATTCTGTGTGGGATGCGTGCAAGTGTGATGCAAACTGTGCTTCATACCTGCTGTGGGCTTGGGACCAAGCCGGGAAGTGGCCAGTCTCAGCTGTGAGCACCTGAGAGCCCCGTGGTGCCAGCTGGCACCCTCTAGTTGGTGGATCGTGGGGACCCAGGGTCCTGGACAGGAGTCAGGTGGGTTGCTGGGGCCTCAGGCTCGGGCCAGCTGACTGACAGCTGCCAGGGAAGCAGTTCCGTATCGCACGTGGTAGGTGATGCTGCCACGTCCACAGGGCACAGAAGGCCTGTGCCGCTCCGGGACTGGCCTGGCCCCATTTGGACTTTTTGCGTCTGCTCAGTTAAAAATTGTTTTTTGACTCAGTTGTAAATATATGATTTTCATAACAGTCCAGATTTCATGTCAAAATCTGGATTTTGAGACCAGCCAGAAAGAGTGTGTTGTGTGGTTCGCCTTGGTCCCCAGTGCTCCTTGCTGTGTCACCCTTGTCCCCTCCCCTGTCCCATCACAAGTTAGTGTGGCCCTTGGAGTCTGCCTTTCAGGTCTGGGGCTGGAGCAGCTGACCTGCCCGCTTCTGCTCTTCTCTGGCCCTGTGGATTCGGGAGACTGGTGTCACAGAGGGGGTGCCGTGGGAGCGGGTGGGTAGGGGGAGCACTCTCAGGGTGCCGAGAGAGGGCAGTGTGTGCCCACCTGTGTTCTCTGCTGCTGGCCAGTGATTCTCGAGACAGCTTTGCCTCTGGTCCTTGTGGGAAGGCGGCCTGCCCCCAGCCAGCCCTGGCTCAGCGAGCAGCTGGGCACACATCACAGAATAGCACATCCCAGCAGCCTTTGCTCAGGGCCAGGCTGCACTTTTGGCAAAGGCTGGAGGCAGGCCGGGCATGTGGGCCAGACTGTGTCCAAGATCAGAAGGGGAGTTTGTTTACTGAAAGGTGGCCATATGTGGAGAGGGGAAGGTGACTAAGAGCTTTGTGCATTTGGAAAGACAATTTTGCCTGTAGTGGACGGTGGGTCCCACTCACAGTGGTCTTGTATGCTGCCGCCAGGTGGCAGCATGGAGCCAAGAGAGTAGAGAATGGAGGCTTCCCGTTGTCTGTAGCCCGAGGCCCAGGAAGTGGAAAAGGTGCTTCTTCAAAGCACCATAACCCCCTACCAGGCTGCCCAGGCCCTTGCAGAGCCTCCTCCTCTGCATCCACAGCGGAAAGGCCCATCCTCCCTCTGCACTGTGCAGCCTTGGATGTCCAGTGTGCGGTGCATGGAGCAGGAAGTGCTGCAGACTTGAGCCTGTGTGTGTGTGTGTGTGTGTGTGTGTGTGTGTCCCGTGGAGCTGGCCTGGAGCGGTCCTGATGGAGTGAGAGCAGGGAGGCCGTCCAGGCAGGGGGGGCTGCAGGAGCGGAGGCCCAGCAAGCCGAAGGTGCAGAGTGAGTTTGGGGGCATGAAGATGGCCTGGTCCCTGGAGTTTCATCAGAGGGAATCAGAGGTGAGGTTGGAGGGTCCGCTGGCCCTACTCTATCAGCAGAGGGAGGGAGGGCGGGAGGGTGGTGTGGCTGGGGCTTCGGCTGCTCTGTCTTCCGAGTGTAGAGTGTTTTAGTGAGAAGGGAGGAGTCCGAACCAGTTGAGGTTTCCCAGGGATCCCACTGGGCCACCCACCCTGTTTTCTAGGCCTGCGTGGTGCAGACTTTTGCACAAAGGGTCCAGAGGCCCAGTTTGAGTCAGTACCCAGTATGGCCACCAGATGGCCTCAGGAGCTGAGTTTGGGTCAAACTTCAGTGCAAAGGGCCTGAGATAGCTCGTATGCTGTGTCCTCACCCTGCCTGCCCATGAGGTTAACGTGGGTGCTTCAGCGCATCTCCTGCCTAGCTCCCTTCCCAGAGTCTGATCTGGTGGGTCTGCAGCCAGTGCATGGGTCTTGTTTTTTTTTGGCACTGGAGATTGAATTCACAACCTCTCACCTGTCAGGCAGGTGCATAAACCACTGAGCCAAACTCCTGGCATGGGTCTTGCTTTTAAAGTTGCCTTGGCTAGGTGTGGTGGCACACACCTGGAATCTCAGCACTAGGGAGGCTGAGGCAGGAGGATTACTGTGAGTTCAAGGGCAACCTGGGTTTCATAGTGAGTGCAAAGCCAGCCTGGACTACTCAGTGAGACTCTGTCTCAAAAACAAAACAAAACAAAAAAACAAAACCCAAAAAACTACAAAAAAAAAAAAAACCCAAAATAAACAACTGCCTAGGTGACTCCAAGGTTGAGAACCATAGACGTATGTAGGAGTCCCCAACTTCAGTGCGCCTGACAGTCCTCTGGCAGACTTGGTATGGTGTGTGTGTGTGTGTGTGTGTGTGTATGTGTCCCCAGTGCTGAACGTTCCTGATGCCAGGTCTGGATACTGATGGATCCCACATGCTGATGCTCTTGGCTGGGGGCCTATAGTGCTAGTGTCTCATCCTCAATGAGCTGTAACAGCTTTACTGAGATGAAACTCATTCCACACAAAGCACTTAAAGTATACAGGACTAGCCAGGCATAGTGGCACACACCTGTAATCCCAGCACTGGGGAGGCTGAAGCAGGAGGATTGCCATGAATTTGAGACCCACTGAGCTACATAATGAACTTGAGGCCAGCCTGAACTATATAGTGAGACTCTTCCTCAAAACCAAAACAAAACAACAAACAAAAAACAAGCAAAAAAAAGTATATAGGGCTTGGGGTGTTGCTTAATGATAGAGCACTTGCCTAGTATATACAAGACCCTGGATCCAATCCCAATACTGCAAAAGAAAAAATTAAATACTTTTGAGGGTTTTAGTACATTCACAGAGTGGTGCAGCCATCACTACCATCAAGTTTAGAACATTTTCGTAACCCCCCAAAAGAAACCTCATATCTATCGGCAGTCATTCCCCTTCCCCCAGCCTCTGACAACTACAAATCTACTTTCAGTCTCCATGAATCTGCCTATTCTATTTGGGTTTTTATGGAGACCGCAGTACATAGTGAATCATTTCATACAAGTAGAATTGTGTAATATGTGGTCCTTGGCATTGTGTTTAAAAGATCCATCAATACTTCATCCCCCCTTGTTTTTCTATTGCATAGACGTAACACATTATGTTCAGCTCCTCTCTCGCTCAGGGTCATTTGGGTCGTTCTCATTTCTTGGCTGTTACACGGTGAACCTGGCGTTTCTCCTGTGTGCTCACACCATGACAGTCCACGCGAGACCTCTGTGACCTCAGCGCCTATCATGCAGGCTGCGTTGCTCCAGCTGACAAGAGCTGGGGGTCCCCTGCTTCCGTTCAGCCCCCCTCAGCCCTCACATGCCAGCTACAAGCCCCAGGTGGTTTTTACCCATGCTTCGGATCAGCAGGCTCTAAATGAGGGCCCCATAATCCCCTCCTCAGGTTCAGTTAATTTGCTTTAGTCGCTCACAGGACTCAGGGAAAGACTTAGCTGACTGCATTGTCATAGAGGATGTTTCGAAGGATGCAGGAGAGGAGGTGTGCAGGGCGAGGTCTGGGAGGAGGGGTGCAGGGCCTCTGGGCCTCTCCAGGTGCGTCACCCACCAGGATGTGCTCTTGGGTTTTTATGGTGACTTCACAGGTGTGATTGCTGACACCCAGTGAGACCCATCTGTCCAGCATTTTCTCTGGACTCTGCGGTTTTTCTCCATCCAGGAAACAGAAGCTGCAGATGAAAACCAAAAAGTATATAGTGTATCATAACACTGCAACCTAGGAGTGGCCCTGCTGGCTCTCATGGCAGGTGTAAGTTTAACCTTTTGAGAATTTGCTTTCCAATTTGTTTTCCAAAGCGGTTGCCCTATTTTCCATTCCCACCAGCCGTGCTTGGGGGTTTTCCTTTCTCCGCATCCTTGTTGACCCTGGTTTCTATCTTTCTTTTTGGTTCTTGCCACATTACTGGGTGTGAAACAGCAATGCATCATGGTTTTGGTTTGCATTTCCCTCTTGATGAATCATGCCCAGCGTCTTTTCATGAGCTCGTTGGCCATTTTGGTATCTTCATTGGAGAATGGCATATTACCCATTGGGAGAAATGCCCATTTTTTAATTGTTCTTTTTCTTATGGATTCATAGGCATTCTTTATATAGTCTAGACATTCTTATGTTTTCGCACGTCTCTCACAGCTCTTTCTTTGTGTGTATAAAGGCGGCATGGTGTGGGATTTGTTGTGCCTGGCTGCAGGCGGACTGAGGGCGAAAAGACCGTCTGAAGGGTGCGTCTGATCTTTCAATGCAGAAATTCTCCCTATTCTGTGAGTGCTCTTCACTTTCTTGATATCGATTCTAGTCATCTGATGCGTGGGAGATTTTGATTTTGATAAAGTCTACTATCTGTTTTTTCTTTGTTGCCTGCACTTTAGGTGTGGTGCCTTGGCTAGCACCATGAAGATTTAGGCCTCTGTTTTAGTGGTGACCAGTTTTACGAATCAGCTTGGCTCAGCTCCAGTACCTAGATATACAGCCACACATTAGTCTGGATATTTTAATTCAAGTAGTTTTTAGTTGAGATTAATACTTAAGTTAGGTTTGAGTAAAGCAGAGGATCCTTCATAATGCGGGTGGGTCTCACCCAAGTCACATAATTTTTGTCATTTATTTTATAGGTCTACAGCGTATTACGTTAATTTGATTCTCAGATGTTAAACCAACCTTGCATTTCGGAGATAAACATGTCTTAAGTCATGATGTCAGTACTTTTTTTTTTTTGGTACTGGGGATCAAACTCTCAATCTTATGACACTGAGCTAAATCCCTAGCCCGATGTCAGTACTTTTCCATGTTACTGGATTTGATTTGCTGGTATTTTGTTGGGCTTTTTTGTATTTATGTGTATAGACAATAGTGGCCTGTATTTTCCCTTCTCACGGGAAGGGAAATACGTTTATACTAGGGGTTTTTGAACCTTCTATGGATAGCACAGGGGTGAGAGAGGAGGCTTGGTGATTCAAACACCTGGGGTTAAGGCTCTTCCAAAAGCGTCAGCTACCCAAGGTTCTTTGCCTATACCCTGGGATGATAATGGCCCTGGTGCCCTGGGCGTGGTGGGGGAAAGAGGGATCAAATACCTCACACCGCTGTGGCTGTCATTCTGCCATTAGAGGGAGGCATAGTGGTGGGTAGAGTCAGTCTTCCTGGTATCCAGACCAGAACGTTCTGCCTCGCCCCTGCCCTGGTTCAGGCAGTGGTCCTGTGCATGGCCCAGAGCACAGCACAGTGTCCCCAGCTCTCCCTCAGGATGCTCTTAGCCCCGTTTTCCCCCAGCGGGGGGCCCAGCAAGAAGGAAGTGACCGATTTTCCATCTGGACTGGGGCTTCACGTTCCCAGGAGACACTGCATAGCCCAGGTTTGGGTCTCACCAAGGCTACCTCGGGGCTCAAGTCCCTGGGAAACCAGGCAGGACAAAGCCTCAGCGTCCTTGGGGCCAGCCTCTGTTGATGTCCCATGGGTCTGAGAACATCACCAGCAGTGACCTCTCGCAGTGCACTGGGTGGTTTTGCTCCTACTGCAGCTGTCTGGCTGGGGCTTGGGGAGGACAACAGACCTGGTGTTGGGGTGGAGTCATTTAGGGGTCCTCTTCTTGAGGCTTTCTGCTTAATTCAGGGACCACCGTTCGCAGGGAGGGACGGGAATTCTGTTTCACGGTTCTGGTGATAGGTGACTTAGCAGCATGGATGAGAGCTCAGCCAGTCCAGACTCGTGGAAGTGCAGCCGGAGAATGGGCACAGCCTGAAAGGCTCCTCCTCCAGTCCTCGGGATTCCACAGCCCAATCTGAAGACAAGGGGAGGCCCTTTCTAGGGTTCTCAATGTGTAATTTTGTTCAGCATGTCTATTTTAAAAACAGGAGGGAAACAAAAATTTAAAACCCCAGCTACTACCTAATATGGTTGGCATTTCATAAAAGAAAGGCTATTTTAGTGGCAGAAGAGTTAGAAGGGATGTTATCTCAGATGGAGGACAACCTTGAAAAGATTTCTAATTTCCTGTGGGCCTCCCCAAGGGCCCAGGTTTGAGGATTGCAGCTTTTGGTGACCAGGTTGCTGGGTACTTTGGGCAGAAAGGCAGAGTGCCTCTTCCAAGCTCCCCCACGTGTCCTGGCCTGTCCTGGTGTGACTCTGTGTCCTACCCTGAGGTCAGGGTGATCTGAGCTGTTCCAGCTGCTTCCAGGATAGCCGGGACCTCTGGTCAGCTCTGTGCACACATGGGCAGGAGGGAACTCTGTCAAGCATCTTTAAAATATGAAAAAACATTTTCTTTGCACTGCACACGTGGGGTCAGAGTGGACACTGGGGTGGACTTAACTGTGACTGACGGCCCACACCAAGCCACAGGCAGATGGGAAGGAGGAGGCTAGATTGTCCCAAGCTGACAGGTGGAGGAATAATACTTGGTATTGGAGGGAGCTGTGTTCTGACACAGGGTCTTCTGCCTCTGACAGCCTGCATCGCCACCCACCAGGCTGGACCCCCATTTCCTCCCAAGGGTCAGTGTGTTGGGGGGCCGTGTGCCCAGGGCTTGCCAGGCTCAGGATGTGCTATCAGGCCAGCGTCCTCCGCTTTTCCCTCCTAGCCTCACAGAGCCCTCGGGAGCCTCAGGTTCCAGTGTTACTCAGAGTCTGGCCCTTCTGTTTACAGATGAGGAGTGGGGCCTGGAGGGAGAGGGCGGGTTGCTCGAGGTCCTGCATGACTTGGGATGAGAAGCAAAGGTCCTTGCTCCCAGGCCCACATATGTCCTCACCTGTGCATAGTACCCTTGACCTGAGAGTCTCAGCTGTGTGCCCGGGGTGAAGTTGGCCTGCACCTCCTATAAAATGCTGGAGTCACGGCTTGGTCAAGTTCTGCCTTAGCCTTTGGCCAGAATAGTTATGGGTGGTGCCGCGTGCTGCCATCCAGGCCTGGAGGTCCTGTCACCCCCCTTGCTATGGCATCTGTGGCGTGCATTGCTTGGATTCCTTATTTCACTTGCAATTTGCAGACTAGCGATCTGCCAGTTCCTCATTCCCTCTGCATTAATTAATGGCAGCAATCCCGGAAATAGAGACCTCCCTGTAGTGCAGTGGGTCCAGAAGGCAGGTGCTTGAGTCTTTCTTAGATTTCCTGTCGCATTGGACAGAGGCTGGGTTGGTTTGGGAGGTGCTTGCCCAAACCTCAGGAGGAAGGCGTTGGATTGCCTGACAGTCCTCTCGCCTTGGCTGCAGTTGGAGTCTCTGAGGGGGGTCTGGGTGACTGGAGCAGGACAGGGAGGGCAGGGTGGACAGGGAGGAAGGTGACACTGGAGTTGCTAGAGACCAGTTGCTGGCAACCAGGGGCTCCAGGCCCACGTGGTCCTACCATCTTCACAATCCAGAACCGGCCTGAGAGGTGGTGGCACTAAACCTGCACATTGTTTTCCACTGGGAAGGCTGTCGCTTGTGTGACAGTCTTGGCTCTTCTCAGTCTATCTCAAGCTGCTTGGCCTTGGGGACTGCAGTCCACAGTTGTACCTCTTCCGTGTTCCACGGTGTTGGTGAGGTTAGATCAAGGCCTGGTCATCTGGCCCATGTGTGTGAGAGAGCCAGAATGCTCAGAAAATTGTAAGTACTGCCTCAAACAGAAAAACAAAAGGAAGGAAGAAAACCTTTTGAACTAAGGTACTTCATGAGGCTGGGGGGTGTATGTGAGAAGGCCAGGCCCAGGGTGAGGAGAACCCAAGATGGCTGCCAGCCACAGGGTGACACCATCCAGCAAATCAGTTGTTTCCTGTGGGGCTTGGAAAGGGAAAATATTTGTGACAGAAATCAAGGTCAGGGCTCCTAGAGGAAGCCCTGCTAGAAGCATTAATGCCAGTGGTACTTTTCCTTGGCCTTGACTAGTGATGTTAATTCTTAGTGCTCTGTATTTAAAACGGTCTACAATGTCTCCCGGCCTCCCTCTTGAGTGAGTTTAGAGGAAAGCTGAAATAAAAATAGCCACACTAAGAGAAGCAGCATGTCCTTTGGTCTCAGATTGAGATTTTGTAAATATAGTGCTATGGCAAGCAGAAACACTGAAATGACACCCAGGATTTGGAGACAGATTTATTTATGTTGACGGGCACTGGTCAGGATCATTCCCAGAGTATCAGGCCCTGATCTCTGGTGGTCTAGGGCTTATATGAGCTATGCAAGCAGGAAGTACAGAGGCAGAATGACTTGTCAGTTGGGGGTTGGTTCTTACAATGTGCATTATAGTGACTGGCAATGCATCACAGTGCCCAGCCATTTCTAGGAGACAGAAGCAACCAGAACTGGAACAGGAACTGTTAGCTGGGAAACTAAGAAATCAAGTAGCGGTGGAGTCCACTTTCTGTTACAATGGTACTGCTTGAACTTTGAGCATTGCTTTTTGAATTTCCTAAGATTATGTCTTCTTATGCTGTCTTCTTTGGTCCTCAGAGGTGAACAGATCAGGGTGGGTTTTGTAAGAATCATCAGACTGAGGAGGAAGCCAAGGCCTAAGGAAGTTTTTTGCCTGACTGGAGGCAGGACCGGAACCTGTCTCCCAACACTTGGGCTTGAATTTGTTTCCCCGCTAGTGGCAGCCTTGGCCTAAGGGGCAGTTTTGCAGGAGCAGAAAGAAGAAAGGCTGTTGAGGATGTCCTGGCTGCTAGTGTGCCCACTGCCTAGGCGCTGAGTGGGCTGCACAAGCGGAAGAGCTGTTGGGGGTTCAGCCCAGCAACCTAAGGACTAAAGTCATTTCCTAAGGAAACCGTGAAGTGAGACAGCTGTGGCACTGAGCTTTGGGCGGGTCTTCCGCAGCCTTCCAAAGACCCTGACGTGGCCAAAATTGTTCTCTGGAGACCTCATTCCAATAGTTAATGTGTCTCCGGGGCCTGGCCTGTGCAATTAGAGCAGCCCCGTCATGCCACCAACTGTCACATAAAATGTGACCAAAGGCAGGGCCACTTCTTCTGGCTCTTTCACACCCAGCCCAGAAGACAGCTCAGAATAGTGCTGGGGGGTTGGCCGGACTGCGGCAATGGAGTGTGCGTGTGTGTGTGTGTGTGTGTGTGTGTGTGTTCAGGGCACCTGCTGTTGGCAGCTAAGACCCCTCACTTCCCTTCCCATTGCAGGCTAAGCTGGAACCATTTCCTCCCTGCTGGCGACTTTTCTGTTCTGGTTAATGACAGCCCTCGGTCAGCCCTCAGTGAGCACCTCCAGTGTATAAGCATGGCTTTCGTTTCTTTCCTATTATTTTATTTTATTTTGTTTGTTTGTGTTACTAGGGATTGAACCCAGGGTTTCACACATGCTAGGCAAGCATTTACCACTGAGCTACATCCCTAGCCCTTTGTAACTTTTAAGATAGGCCTTGCCAAGTTGTCTAGGCTAGCCTTGAACTTGCAGTCCTCCTGCCTCAGCCCCTTTCATAGCTGGGACTACAGGACATCTGGCTTCTAGGTGAGTACCATTGGACGTGGGGTTTTCAGTGGTTTGGGGTGTTTCAGCCTCAACTCCAGCTCACTCCCCTTCCCTTGCACATCACCCTGTCAAGTGTGACCACCTCTGTGCTGGCTGTTGTCACCATCCGGTGTGGTTGTCCTGGGGTGTTGCTTGTGGCCTGCCTGGGTCTCTGTTTTCCCAGTTGTCACCCAAGGTCACTACCCCTGCTCTTGAGGGTGGTGGTGAGGACCAGTCCTGGTCTGTCAGTGGATGGAAGTGGGTGCGGAGGGTGTGGTGGCGATGTGTAGCGGCAGGTGGCTTCATGTGGGGTGGGGCTGTGTTTGGGCAGGAACTGCAGGACCTGGTGCAGGGGGGCTGTCAGCGGGGTCTGTGGGTCGGGCGGTAGGCTGAGACTTAGCTCCTTCACATGTTAGCAGTTCTGAACAGGACGTGATGGCTTTGGAAAATCGGTTGCGTTCATGGGCTGAGCGCTCCGCCTTCCCTTCCAGGTCAGGTTCAGAAAGCCCTGTGCTGAGACCCGATGCCGGGCTGGCCTGAGGAGGGGCTCACAGGGCCTGGAGGAAGCGCAGGGGCTGCCAGGGAGAAGGTGCTGCTGCAGCGGGCAGAGGCTGGGGTCTGAGCTCTGGGACTCACCCCTCATCTGCCATCTCTGAGCTGGACCCTGAGGCCGGAAGCAGAGGCCCCGAGGTCGCACTGCCTGCCACTCAGTAGGGGACGCAGGGAAGCTCCCGGAATGGGGAGCTTGGATGGCCTGGATAGACACCAACCTCAGCCTGGCCTCATTTGCTCCTGTTTCTCCCCTGCGGCTCTGTTTCCCTCCAGCCTGAACCTTGCCCAGGAATTTGAGGACGTGGGCCATCACCCGGCTATTCCTAGCAAGAGTGGACAGGAGGCCTGGTTCCCGCTGAGACTGCCCTTGGCTCTCTGGGAGACCGTGGCAGACCTTGGCCTCCTTTTCTGGAAAGCAAAGGGGTGGGTGTAGGTAACCCTGGTGTCCTGCGAGGCTGGGGTTAATGAATGCGTTAATCACTGACTCGACAATTTATCACACAGCTACTGAGTGCCACACACTGTGCTAGGTACTGGAATGCCACCCAACCAAAAGGCACAGTCCCCGACTCTGGGGTGTAGTGACACAGTGAACGCAAGGCAAGGGAGACTCCTGGTGCCAGCCAGCAGCGGCTCTGTGGGAGGGAGGGAAGGGGTGGGATGAGCAGTTGCACTGTTCAGAAGCATGGTCAGTGTGGACCCTAAGCCGGGGAGGGAGGGAGCCAAGCTGGCATCTGGGGAAGCACATTCCAGGTGCGGAGGCCCTGCAGTGGTGGTACCTGTGTGGGAATGTTGCCTGGGGGCAGGGGGAGGGGAGGCTGGAGCCTGAATCGGGATTGCTTAGGTTCAGCCTCTGCTCCAGGCCTCAGGGGAGTCAGGGCAGAGTTTTGAGCAGAGGCGCTGGCTTATTACATTTCCTCCTGTTCACTGGGGCCGTGTTGAGAACAGAAAGCAGAAGGTGGAGCTGGGCTGTCACTGAGGTGAGGGTGGCTTGGACCAGGGAGGCAAGAGGTGGGGAGCCTCTGGAAGTATTTCACAATGGAGCTGTGGGGTTCCCTGACTGAGTGGATGTGGGGTCATGGAGGGAGGATCTCAGGTTTGGCCTGAGGAACAGGAAGGATGGATCTGCCACTTGGATGGGGCAGGTTTGGTGAGTATGGGAGGCCTGGCTGATGTCAGGAGCTCGTGTGCGGGCAGCTGTGGAGAGGTGTGTGCGGTTCCAGCCGCTGTCTGGATTCTAGGTTCTGGGTGCTACTGAAAGCCAGGTGCAAGAGATGACCTAGGGGCTCAGGGCTGTCCACTAGCTGTGAACCTGCTGCCCACCTAGTTCTAACGCAGGCTCTTGGGGCACTGGGAAGAAGTGGGCCACTAAACCTGGTTGTGACCCGGTGCCTGCCCTAGGTTTATCCTTGTATCAGGAGACAGATCCTGGTGTGGCGGGGCCATCAGAAACCCCAGGATGGAGCATACTGCAGTGTGGGATGATGAGGTTCATCCCGAGGGCAGAGGAGGCCGAGGGACTGCAGGGCGTGGGCTGGAGTGCCCAGAGCAGGCTTCTGCAGGGAGAGGACTTGTCCCAGGCCTGGGGGACAAGCTGGACATGGCCAGGCCAGGCTGAGAGGAAGGGCCCTGAGGCAGGAGGAACAGAGGCAGGGAAGCGTGAGGCCGGGAGGGGCTGGGTGTGACTGGTGGAAGAGGCCAGGGTCCTGGGTAGAGCTTGGGTAGTGGAGTTCAGTCCCAGCTCAGGAAGCTGCTCCTTTGGATATCTCCTTAACCTCGCTGAACCTCATCTACAGAATGAGATGTCCCAGCAGATCAGGATGTGACATGCTCAGCCCGGCACACGCATTCCCCTTGTAGCCATAGCCTGGGAAGCTCCTCACTTGTGCCTCAGTGGGCCTTTCTGGAGAGCGCCACTGGCAACTTGGGCTGGCACCCATTCCAAGTGGACAGAGGTGTGAGAGGCCTGAAGCGCCCCGAGCCCTGGCTGCCCCTCCTGACCTGTCTTCTATTTTAGGGCTCAGTCTGCAGCTAATGACAGCCTGGCCTGCCAGGTCACTCAAAAACAGCTCCACTATTTTTATGCACAGGAGGTGGCCGGCTTGCCCTCCCAGGCAGGGTGAGAATGGGTTGTTTTTAAGGAAACCAGGGCTTGATAGGAAGGTGGGTCATTGTCTCAAAGCGCAGCCCTGGGATGGGGCAGGATGTGCCCCGAGGCCTCCTGGAGGTGCCGGGCTTGCTCTTAACACCCTGGTCTGAATTTAGAAATAATTCTACCCTTGCCAGTAGGACTCGGAAGGAAGGACTGGCTCTGCCTCTCCACCCCCAAATCCTCATCCTAACCCTCGCTGTGTCCCTCCATCCCGCGGGAGTGGGCCACAGAGGGGACAGTGCCGGTGTGGCCGGCGCTGGGGCTGAGTGGGAGCTGAGGGCTTGTCATGCCCGTGGAACATTTCTCCTGTGCTCCTTAATTGAAAGTGGTTTGAAATGGCACTCTGTGGGCCCCGGTGATGCTTACTCCTTCTAAGAAGATATTTCTAATGGGCTCCAGGGCTTTGACTGCAGCTTGGGAAAGGACAGAAGAAAATCTTTTTATTTATCTCTCTGTTTTTTTTTTTTTTTTTTTTTTTTTTTGGCCATTGCCTAATATTCTAAGTGAAGCTGATGACTTAGCGCACCTGCTCAGTTAGTCCTTAAAGCAGGAGGCCTCCCGTCCTGCCAGGCATTCTTCAGCAAGCGGCTGTGGCCATCTCCCCCCCGCCCCCGAGACACACAGTGACAGCGACAGTGGGGTGAAGCCTTAGCTTGGCCCCCGCCCTCCCCCTCTACCCCTCCCTTCCGCCTACAAGCTCCTCTCTGTTGGGACACACCTTCTTCTTGACCATCTTTCTGCCTCCCATGTACCCTAACCCAGCTGCTTCGTCTCTTGCTGCGCCTTGGCCCTGGGGCCTTTCTCACTCATCACCTGTCCCCAGCCTTGGAGAGGGAAAGGGTGGGGTCCCAAAGCCGTCCGCTCACCCCTTCACCTCTGATCCTGACTGTTTGCAAAACAGGCACGGTCAGGCAGGGTTCAAGGGCCCTTCCCCTTCCTAGTAGGGGATGAACTGACCCTCCCGGTGAGCCCAGGTTGAGAGGGGAGAGGAGGAGGCCGACGCTGTCTCCACAAGTCAGAGCCCGCTGCAGACAGCTGCACCGGGTCAGGTGTGACTCAGCCCTCCTAGCTCTCCCTGGGGGAGGCCGCAGGGACAGGGAGGAGCTCAAGGCTTCCCTGTAGTCTGGCAGCAGTGGGGCCACAGAGCTGTCCCCTCGAAGGACATCAAGAGCTGGCAAAGGGTCTTCCCTAGCAGTTACAGCTGGGTGCTTGTTCCTGCCTCCGAAGGTCTCTCCACACTTGGGGGCCATGGAGCCTTCCTGTGGAGACCTTGGCCTGGTCTGGCTGCCCCTTGGGAACAGGACAGCAGCCACACTTCCAGAGAGGAAGTGGAGCCCAGGGCAACGAAGCACCTGCTTCCTGTCTGCAGGAAGTGGCTGTCTGATGTCTGGAACCGGCAAGCATGATGGTCTTGCCTGTGACCTGGGCTGGCCCATACTCAGGATAGTGGGCTGTGAGAGTTTGGGGGCAGTGAGGACCCCATGCTGACCCCACCCTGTTCTGTCGCCCAGGCGAAGGCTGCCAAAGACGAGCAGGAGGTGCAGAGGCTGCAGCTTCGCAGCCTGCAGTACCTGGAGCGCTACATCTACTTGATCCTCTTCAATGCCTACCTCCACCTGGAGGAGGCGCACTCCTGGCAGAGGCCCTTCAGCACCTGGATGCGGGAGGTGAGAGGAGAAGGCTGAGGGTGGTGTGCCCCAGGATGTGGGCTCGCACCGGCCAGGTGGGGCCTCCCGCCTGTCTCTGTGCATCCCTGATGGGACCCAGGTGACAGGTACTCCTGTGGAGGGGGAACAGGGCTATTCTTCATGATTGCATTTCCTTCAACTATGGGTCCTCAGCCTGGTGCCTGCACTTGGCAGGCAGACAGATGAGCTGGGCATTGTGGTGCATACCTGTAATCTCAGCATTTGGGGAGGCTGAGGCAGGAAGATTCCAAGTTCGAGCCCAGCCTGGGAAACTTAGAGAGGCCCTGAATCAAAATAAAAAATTAAAATTAAAAAAGGGCTGGGGATGTAGCTCAGTATGAAGGCACTACTCTAAGGGCTGCCAATACTGGCCTGGGCACTTCATGCCCGTTCTTTCCAACGCTCATCTGTGCCCGGTCAGGGGCAAGGGCAAAGGCTGCAGTGCCCACCCCACCTCCTCCCAGCTGTGACTTGGACCAGCTGGCAGCGGTCCCCAGGAGCCTGCTGTCCTCACTGAAGTGGAGATGAAGTTAATAGCATTGGCATCAGCTCAAGGGTGGAGGGGAGTGGATGAAATGCACGTGGTGGCATCTTCTGCTGAAGTGCTGCCCTGTCGGTGTCCCCACTCCCCAGGTGGCATCCAAGGCCGGAATCTATGAGATCCTCAACCAGCTGGGCTTCCCTGAGCTGGAGAGCACGGAGGACCAGCCCTTCTCCAGGCTGCGACACCGGTGGCAGGAGCAGAGCCTCGGGCCTGAGCCCTCGGCCAGCAGGGACTTCCTGTAGGGGCTTCCTCCTGCCCCTCCCCAGGTCCTCTTTGCTGGGAACTTGCCTTGCAGAAGCGACTCAGCTTCCTGGAGTGGCGGGGCAGGGTGGGGAGCCTTTTGGAAAGAACTTTGTCCAGGACCTGAAGTTGGCACAGCCTCTCAGGGGCGCATGGACACTTCCAGGAGACCTGGTGTGGGCACCTTGCAGACAGCTGGTGTTCGGCCTCCATCAAGCGCACGCCCCAGACTGCCAAGCAGCTGATCATTACTTCTCTCCTCTTCTTGCCTTTCACGGATTCTGATGGCCCAGCCAGTGTCAGTTTCCTTTCCTCGCTTCCTCTGGCTGCCCCCCTCCCTCTCTTTTGTTCTGTGAGTACTGCCCTGGGGAACCCCAGCTGCCCGAGGGGAGATGGGGGGCTAGATTACCTTAAGGCAGCTTCATCCGTTGTGTCTGAGCTAGTGTCTTCAGCCAGGAAGACTGCAAGGACAACCTCCGTGGTCAGGGACTGGCCTTGGCCTCTCCTTCCTGTCCCCTGTCCCCTTCCCCTGGGCTGGCAGGATGTGGAGGTCTCTGGGGAGCTGGAAACATCAGGGGACCCTTCTTGGAGATTTAGAAAGCGCTTTTGGAGGCTGACACAGCAGTATGGAGGAAGAACTCAAATTGCCGTGGAGCTTGGGCCAAGGTGCCAGGCAGCCCACCTTCCCTGCTCAAACACCCTATCCCAGCCCTGCAGTGGGACCCAAAGGATGACTGAGTCAAGGGTGGTTGTTGGGGTGGTGCTTGTGAGCAGTGGAATGTGAGAGATTGGGCCCCCAATGGCATGGAGTGGGGTGTCCCTGGGTTCCAGACCAGCCTTGCAAAGGATCAGAGGATGGTTGAGCTGGCTCCCTGGGGGAGCATAAAGGCCCACCCCACTGAGTTCCAGGTCCTGGGATCACCTCTGTCCATGTTTGGGAGGGCTGTGGGAAGTGGCGGGAGACAGGCCTTGCAGCTGCCCTTTGGGCCAGGGCTGCTGTTTGCTGAAACCCAAGGGTTGGGCAGTGAGGAGCTCGTCTGCCCACCTGGCTCCTGGGGTCAGGGAAACCTTCCAGTTTGGCTCATGTAGTTCTGCAGAAAGGCAGAAGGATGTAGCCAGGTGTGGTGGTGCACATCTGTAATCTCAGCACTCTGGAGGCTGAGGCAGGAGGATCACTGAGAATTTGAGGCCAGCCTGGGCTAAGTAGTGAGTTCAAGGCCAGCCTGAACTATATAGCGAGACCGTATCTCAAAAACCCAAAACAAAACAGCAACAAGACAGAAGGGTGTGTCATTTGTTGATCTTTGAAAGGTGGAGAAGAGGCCTAGGACGTTCACATCTACCCAGTGTTGAAAAATATCGACCCTCTTAGTTGAATTCTTTTGCAAAACTACTGTATGTCTGCCCCTATCTTTTCAGGTTGGTTTGTGTTTGTGTGTATTCAAGGTCTAGCTGAGGAGTCAGATCAGGGCTGAACTGGGAGGGATCCTTTGTGTTCTTATGCTTGGCCCTGACTTTCAGCTGTGCCGGGACCACTGGCCAATCACTTCACCTCTCTGCCTCAGTTTCCCCATCTGTAAAATGGGAGAATAATACTTGCCTACCTACCTCACAGGGGTGTTGTGAGGAATCATTCATGAATTTTTTTTTTTTTTGTATAGCGCTTTTGAGCATTAAAAGCAGCTTCAATGTGAAATGTGCCTGCTGCTTTCTGTTTAGCGCGAGACAGACCTTATAGAATTGACGCAAGTTGGGTCCTTGCTTCTCCAGGGCTCTGAGGAGTGCCTGTGGCACTTCTGAACCTCAGAGCTGGAGGGATTTTGCAGACATCTTTCCCCTTTCACATCCCCCATTAGGCCTTATCGTCTCACACTGGATGCCCAAGCCTGTGTGCTGAGCCCCTACTTTAATAAAGTAACATAACAAACTAATTCTCACTGAAGTGTAGGAGATCTATATCGAGAGAAAGGATATGGAGCAAAATGGAATTCAGGGCATTTAACAACGGTTGGACTGCAGAGATCTCTACTTTCTCCTCCAACACCCATGGGGCCTACCCGGCTGAATCAAGGCAAGAAAGGTAGGGGTTTCCAAAGTAGGGTTTCTTCACTTACATAATGTTTTACAATTCAGTCCCTTTACTCTAGGGCATATCGGTTACTCTGTTGTTTAATAGTCTTTTTTTTTCTTTTGAGATAGAATGTTACTACTAACAAATGTGCAGCTCTTAAAGTGTCCCATTTGATGAGTTTTTGCAGATGCAAACATCTGTGTAACTCAAACACCTATCAAGATACATACACAGCTTTACAGTGGGGGTTCCTTTTGAATGTGAAAATTATAAACAGTGGTTCACAATGCATCTCAAACACTTACTTTGTGTGCAGGTAGTACTTAGAGACTCTTGGGTTGCATCCTATGGAAAAGGGCTCCAGCTGGCTTCGCCGCTGAGTACGGCCAGGAAAGGGACCCTGGTAGCAGTGCACCAGGGCCTTGGCACAGTAGGGAGCCCCAAAGCCCCTTCATGTCCTCCCTGGGGTGCCCTTCAAAGGTGCTGCCAGGAGGACCTGCTACAGAGAACATCTGACTGGCTTCTGGCGATCGTACTTCCCATCCAACACCTTGCTTGTGCGAAACCTTGCTCCACCCTGCCCTCTCCCACACGGGCCGCCTCAGCCAGACCCTGGGCACGCAGGGGCCAGAGAGGGGCTGCTTCTGCCTCCATCCTGCATCCCGGCAGAGTCTCAAGCCACCCCAATTTGAGGCTTGGCCTCTGCGCTCTCCCTTGGAAGGCTTCGCACCCCCATTGTGGTCTGGAGGGCTTCCTGTTGCCCCCTGCTTTTTTCTGTGTTTTCAAGGCTGCACCCCGAGTGACCTACTTGCACACCTAACCCCATCTTGGCACCTGTGGCCCAGAGTGACACCCCTCCCTCCTGCCCTGGCCTCTCTGGGCATCTCCTGTGCTCTGCGTGGGGGAGGTTTGCCTTCTCCGGTTCTGCTCTTTGAAAATGACCCCTAGTTTCCACCTGCACATATTGGAAGTTGTCATTGTCTCTCTTGCCCTACCTGTTCTGCCATCCTGAATCAGAATCTGTCAGTTCTGCTGACTGTGGCCACGGCAGGAGTTGTGCTGTCTTTGGAGGAGGGAGGAGGGCAGAGGACAAGGAGGCTGTTGGCTATCGGGGATAGAGGGGGTACCCCTTTGGAATTTTTTCCATATGTGCTTTCAATTTGTCCTTCAGAAATGTTTCATTTGGAATACTCAGATAGCAGTGGAGGAGTGTCCTCCTTCCTTTTGTTTTTTTTTTAAAGACATGGTCTTGCTAAGACCATGTCTAAACTGCCCATGATAGGCTCAAACTCGCATTCCTCCTGCCTCAGCCTCCCAGAGTGCTCAGATAGATTTTTATTGTTTATTTACTGATTTATTCATTGACAGGGTCTTTTTTTTTCTGTGGTACAGGGGGATTGAACTCACAACCTCGTGCCTGCCAGACAGGCGCTTAAGCCACTGAGCCAAACACCTGGCCCTCTTTTTTTTGAGGCAGGGTCACAGTGTGTAGCCCGGCCCTATTGACAGGGTCTCGCCATGTACTTTGGACTGGCCTTAAACTCAGTGTATCACCCAGGCTGGCACTGAGCTCGTAGCAGTCTGCCTCCCTCAGCCTCCCAAGTGCCACACCCAACCTGAGCTTGACTTAAAAATTCTTCCTAGTTTTATGACTCAACATAAAATCTTACACTTGTTTAATTTTATAGTTCTTGGTGATGAATGCCTCAGGGAGGTGGAAGTTGTTATATTTACTGGCCATTTATGTTTTCGCTTTTGCGAATCATCCGTATCCTTTGCTGACTTCTTTTCTCGTGGGCGTTTGCCCTTTTTTCTTGATTGTTAAGGTGGCGACAGTTTACACTATGTGTTTCATTTGTTGTTAGTTTTGAAATCTCATCAGCTCCACGTGCCGCTGTGGAGCCTGTCCTTTGTGCTCCTGTGTGCCTCAGCCTACCCTGGAACACACCTAGACTCATCTATAAGCCTGGCTTATTTTGTTGTGTTCTTTAGTAAAGTGTTTACTTAGTCCGGCACCATATTTGGCTTCCTTTATAGTCATCATCTCATTGAACCCTCCTGCAAGACTGCAAAGTAACAATTAGGATCCCCATTTTACAGACTGACACACTGGAGGCCCGGGGAGGGCCTGGTTCCAAGCCCTTGCTCCTGTCGGAAGTGGCTCCTGGAGCCGGCCCTGACTGGGAATCTGCTCTGCTATTTTCTGCAATGGAGGAGAAAAATGTCAAGCCTCCAGAAGAAACCACAAGCTGGGGTGATTTAGGGAGGGGATGGGGGAGACGTGATTATTTTGAACCCTCTCGCAGGTTCTTCCTGTTCTCCGACTCAGTGGCCTTGAAACCCCTATGTTTTTGTGAGGTCCCCTTCACACCCACACCGAGAGTTGGTTTCCCAGAAGTCATGTGGACTATGGCTTCTCTGTGTCTGTGACACTGTCCTTTGAAGTTTCGCTTTGCACCTCCTCTCCGTGACTCCTCCGTTACCCTGCCCACCACGGCCCTTGGCAAGTCTGTGCCACAGCCCTGGTCTACACTGTCCAGAGCTCTTTCACTTTGAACTCCTGGGCCGCTTCTCGCTGACTTTAGCACCAGCAGCTTATGAAAGCACCCATTTCTCCTCTCCCACCTCTGCAGGGGAGGCCGCCGGGCACTTATTTTAGCCTATCTGATAAGGAAAAGAAATCTTTTATTTTTACCTTAATATGATTTTCCCAGATTACCAATGCATTTGAAACGTCATTTCATCTATTTATCAGTCACTTAGATTTACTTTGTTTATGTATTTGCCCATTTTCCCACTGGGTTGTCTTTTTATTAATTTATTTACTTTATTTTTTTATTTTATTTTATTTTTTTAGGCACTGGGGATCAAACTCACAACCTCATACCTGCCAGACAGGCACTTAAGTCACTAAGCCAAACTCCCAGCCCTAGCTTTTTGAGGCAGGGTTGCACTATGTAGCTCAGGCTGGCCTTGCGCTTGCGTTGTAGCCCACGCCGGCCTCGAACTCACAACACTTCTCCTACCTCAGCCTCCCGAGTGCTGGGATTAAAGGCGTGCGCCACCACACCCGGCTTTACTTTATTTTTTAACTTTAGGTTTTTTGAGGCAGGACCTTACTATGTAGTCCAGGTTGTCTTTGAATTCACTGTGTAGCCCCACTGGCCTCAAACTTGATGTGGTCCTCCTGCCTCAGCCTCCTGAGTGCTGCCACTGTGGGAATGTGCCACCACACCCAGTCTTTAGGTTGTCTTTTTTAAATTAATAGGTTAAAATTTTAATGCAGTCTGTTTCATGGGTGGACGGATGGACACTTCTTTCTTCGAGTTTCTCATCTCACAACTTTCTTACTTCATCAAAGAGAAGTTGTAGTTAGGATACAGTCATGTTTACACATTTTGTGTCTTTATAAGAGACCTCCCCTGCCCAAAGTTTTGTGTGTCTTTCCTGTGTTTTCTTTGAATAACCATACAGTGTTGTCTTTTGTATTTCCTTTATTTTTGTCTTTTACATTTCATTCCTTAATTGATCCAGAGTAAATTTTTGTGAATGACATGAGAGAGACTATAGTTTACTTCTTTCCAGATGGATTTGCAGTCACCCACCTTGTTCAGTGAGTAACCCCAGGTCCCCATGACCTGTACTGCAGCGTTTGTCCTATGGTAGGTTCCTCTGTATCCTGGGTCCATACATGTGGTTGTCATTGCCCTAAGCATAAGTCATCTTTCCATTAACCACCCCTGACCTTCCCCATCCTTGGTGGGACAGGGATGGGGTGGAGCCAACCAGCCCCTCCATTGTCCTGGCACTGAGCAAGGGCCACAGCTGGTCACGTGACTCAGGTGGCCAATCAGGCCCAAGGAGAACTTAGTCCAGGCATTTGGGTGAGGGAAGGGACCAGACACAAGGGCCTTAACTATTCTTGTGGAATGTAAGGCAAGGCTAGAAGTGGCTTCAGTTATCACACAGCCAGGAGGTAAAAACAGATCTGAGAATGAGACCGTCGTCAGTGTGCCAAGGGACTTGAGCTGAGAGTTGGCTCCTGATCACAGCTACAGCTAGGCACTCTTGACCTTCGAGAATTTAACTTAGAGGTTAATGTGCCAGCCCTCTTGTGCTTAGCCACATCAGCTTGTGCTTCCCACTACTATAAGGGAGCCACAATCCCTGTATGCTTCATTCTGTTCCATTGTTTTTTTCCCTCACTACTGGGGAATCAAGGCCAAGGGCTACACCCTCGCCTTTCTGTCTATCTGTCTGTCTGTCTTTCTGTCTGTGTATCTATCACCTGTCTATTCATCCATCTATCCATCCATCCATTTTATTTGGAGGCAGAGTCTCACTAAATTGCCCAAGTGGGACTTGAACATGTGACCCTCCTGTCTCAGCCTCCTCAGTGTGGGGATTGCGGGTGTGCGCCACAGCACCTGGCTTTCTTCCATTGATTTCTTGTTCTTTTCAAGTTCACGTTCTTTCTCATTCCTCTTCTTCCTCTCCCACTTGCCTCCTTTCCTCACTTCCTTTTTCTTTTTTTTTATATTTCTTGATTATTCTTATGTACTTTCATTTCCAAATAGATTTTAGAATCAACACATCAACTTTTTTTTTTTTTAGAAATTCAATTGGTATTTTCACTGGTGTCATATTTAATTTATTGGTTAACAGAAAATTGACTCTTTGAAATGTTGAGCCTTTCTATTAAATAATATACTTTTCTCCTACTTATTAAAACTTTTGGGGGCTGGGGATTTAGCTCAGTGGTAGAATGCTTGTCTAGCAAGCTGGAAGCCCTGGGTTCAGTTCTCAGCACCAAAAAGAAAAAAACAAAACACACAAACAAGCAAAAAAACCCACAAATGAACAAAAAACAAAAACAAGGCACCTGGCACACATAAAAGTTTTTTTTTTTTGTACCAGAAATGGAACTCAGGATCTTGAACTTTCCAGGCAGGCACTGTGCTGCTGAGCTACACCCCTGGCCCCAAACTCTTGTGTCTTACTAAAATTTTTCATCCTCTTGAATTTTGTTGTTAATTTTCCAGCAGCTTTATACACATGTGCGATAAGGACCAGGGATAGAGCTCAGTGGCATAAACACCTGCCTGACAAGGCCAAGGTCCTAAGTTCATTTCCCAGTACCAAAACTAAAACAGAACCATGTGAGATAGCTTTCTGTGTTCAACATTGTCTTAGTTACTTTTTACTTGTTGCCGAGACAAAGTACCTGACACCCAATATTAGGGAAGGAAAGGTTTGTTTCTTACAGTTTCTCAGGAGTTTCAGTCCATACTTAACTGGCTCCGAGGCAGCATGGCGTGGCGGGGCCGCTGTTCATGGCGGCTGCCAAAACAGCAAGGCACGCTGGAGAGAGAGGGCAGAAACAAGGAAGGGGAAGACCCGCCTCCTTTACACTGTACATCGGCTCCACCCCTGGGCGGGTGCAGCACTCACATTGCCAATCCTCACGCCAAACAACAAACCAATAACAAACCAATAACTCAGTCCCATCAAAAGTATATGAGGACTTGGGGGGACATAGTATATCACCCAATACAAACATTTTGGAACAGTTTGAATAACTCATGGATTATCTCCTACTAGAAAGTTTTTAAAATTGGCTGAGCATTTTTAAGGGATGCATCTTTCTTAGTTACTTTTCTCATTGCTGAGACAAAATACCTGATACCTACTGCTCCTAGATGTCACCTCTGAGTAGACTTGGGCCAGAACAGGTGTTCCCCTGTTGTCAGAGACCACTTCCAGTCGGCCAGCTCCCAGGCAGGCCTCCCCACTGGTGAGCACATACGTGACCTTGAAACTCGCTTTCCTGCTCATGTGCCCATACCCCACATGAGGAACTACGGACACGGGCGAACCCCCTGCTCCAGGTCACTCAGCAAGTATGGGACATGTCCTAGCACACACGACTGGCTTGTGGAGGCTTTGGGAATGGCTTCCTTCTGTTGGACACTTTGGCTCAGTTTTGTTGATACAACAAAGACAACCCCTAAACAACAACAAAAAAAATACTTTTAGAAACAGTGGGAAAGCAGAGGAAAAATAAAGGGGAAATCCAACCATCCAGCCTTTTCTAGCAGAGTGTCACTTTCAGACACACAACAGATGATGACAAGAATAAGCTACTGTGCCAGCAGCAGGAGTCCTGTGGCACCTGCCTGTGGCACCGATAAGAAGCCCCAGGCTCACTCCTGGCCCGTGGACCGATTTGCACGGTCTGCTTAATAAGCAAATCTGTGTGGTTGGCATGGTTTCTTAAGTAAGTTATGTAATTCCTACTCATTTGTTCCGTTGATTGGTTCTGCAAACCTTGTTTTTGTTTTGTTTTTAAAAATTATAAACACATGGCTGTGTTTCGATTGCTGCTCCAGTTTAAACACAGGCCTGTTTCTTTTCTGCTCAACTTGCTCCGCCAGTGGTGGGGACGGGATCTAGCCAGGGTGGATGCCTGTCCCAGGGCCACGCCCTCGGCTCCCTCCAGCGGCTTTCTGTAGTCAGCTGGTGGCAAGGGAGGCCTGCGAATGGAAGGGAAAGACAGTTTGGAAGGGACGGGGCTGGTTTAGCCTGCATGACCTTGAGCAAGCTGCCTCTTGTCCTGCCTGTGGGGTCTTCACTGCCACTGAAGGGGTCAGCGTGACACAGACAAGCAGGGAGAGCCTGCTGAACACTGCTGACGCAGCGGGGAGGTTGGTCCAGGTTCTCCACTTTCCTTCAGACACCTGGAATTCCAGGATCCAGCCTTGCCTGCCCCTGGTATTGTGGAGGGAACTGGGATCTGCTTGGAGGCCACCCCAGGGGAGCTCTGTGCAACCTGTGGGGGCAACTGACAAATGCCCAAGAGAGCAGAGAAGCCAGAAAGGCGGTGAGCCGCATGGGACAAAACAGATCAACGTGGAGGGAGAGGGAGGCGAAAGGGTTGTCTCTGAGCAGGCCCTTCTGCCCCGGCTGGGAGGATTGCAGTGGCTTTGGGCACCTGGATGCGGCTGCAGTTCTGCAGTAGCTGACAGGGGCCACTGGCCACCCATACCCCTGGCACCAATTCCACCTCTCAGTAGTTAATGGACTGTGGGTCCTTGGGCATACTACCAAACCTTTGCGAGCCTCGGTTTCCTCATCTGTCAATGAGGCTTTTTAGGAAGTTAAGGAGATCATGTGTGTTGATGGTGGACCTGTCCCACAGTGGGCACTTAAACCATGTAGATTTTCCTGTATGTAATGAAAAGGCCCTGATACACCCTCTTGCTCTTGGCATTTGTGCTGAGTCTGCCCCTGAAGCCTGTGTGCCCAGGCCTTGTTGGCTCTGGTTGGAAGTACCAGCCTCTAAATGCTTGCTTCCTAGGCTCTCGGTCTTCAGTTGTTTCTGGGTAGGGAGGGAAGGTGGGCTGCTCCTCTCTGCAAGGGGGAGCCCCCTCAAGGAGAAGAGATGGGGGGCCTGGGGCCAGAGCTTCCCCTGAAGCCCAGCCCAATTCTAACTTGTTTTCTCAAGAGCAGGCTCTCTCTCTCTCTCTCTCTGTCTCTCTCTCTCCCTTTATCTTCCACTTTCTTCTCTTCCCCTTATTCCTCTTCCCCATCTCTCCCCTACCTCCAACTCTCATTTCCCAGCATTGTGTTTTCTGTTGTAAGCAACCTTAATTTACTTTGGTCCAACTAATGTTTTTCTGTTTGTGGATGTCTTCCAGAACAGGCTTTATGGGAATGTGGAGATGGCCCCTACCTTCCATGAGCTCATAGTCCTACAATGAATGGGGCCAGGAACACATGTCAACACTCATTCCTCCATTTATCAGTGTTTATCGAGCACCTATTATATGCCAGGCTTGTGTTGGATGCTGTGCAGTGATAAGAGAGGGACCTAGGTGGAAAATCCTGAGGTCCAGTGATAGACTCTCACCTCCCATTCAGCTTTCTGTCCTCACTGATGTCAGAAAGAGTGTAAAGGAAGGGTGAGGATAGGTTCCTGGGAGGGCCCAGGGTTGCTGTAGCCCTGGAAGGAGTGTAAGTCTCCCTGAGCTCCACCGTGTCTAAGTCCCATCCTGAGAGTGGGGTGCGGTGGGGGGCACAGAAAGACCAGGCTGTGAGAGTTTGGTGGATTCTGAAAAGGTGAGACACAGGATTACCATTTGACCCAGCAATTCCTGCCCTACATGTACAGTACATCCAAAGGGATCGAAAGCAGAAACTCAACAGATCCTGTACACCAGTGTTCACAGCAGTGCTCTTCACCAGAGCTGAAGGAGAAACGATCCAAGTGTCTATTTATGGATGAATGGATAAGCAAAATGTGGTGTCAACATCCAATTATTCAGCCAAAAGCGAATGGAATTGTGATGCATGCAAAACACAGATGGCCCTGGAGAGCGTCACGCTCAGTGAAAAGCCAGACACACAAAGTAAATACTGTCTGATTTTACTTACATGAAATACGCAGACTAGGCAAACTCAGGGAGACAGAAAATAAAATAGAGGTGACCAGGGATCATAGGGAAGTTATTCTTTAAGAGACACGAAGATGTTTTGCGTGTGATGAGAACGCTGGAGTCCTAGCTAGTGGTGATAGTTGCACAACACTGTGAACGCATTCAATGCCACTGATGTGCACACTTACAATCATATTCCGTTACAGATGTGTTTTCAGGCATTGTTATTTTAAAGCAAGTGGCCAAGTGGCCTGGGAAGGTGTCTCCCCCACCAGCGTCCCCTCAGCGCACCCACCCTCCCGTCCTGTGTTGAAGATGGTTGAGGAGACCACACAGGAGCACCCTAGGGAAGTCAGTGTCACGTGCAGCAGGGACACCGCGGAGTCCCACGGTGGGACTGGTGGGGAAGGTTTGTGCTAAGGTGAGGGAAAATGGGTTGCTTCGTTTCTAATATGGGAAAGTGTGACTCTGGCTCATAAGGGTGTTGGGAAGACGCGAAGACCTCAAACTCGTACAGTGCTTAGAACACTACAGTGAGTGCCTCAGCAATGTTCACAGTCAGTACAGCGGTGCCTTGGTTCAGGAACTTCATTTGTTTCCAGGGTCCGGGAGAAGATGGCTGTGTTCCTGTTCATTCGGGGAAGATGGCCCAGGCTGTTTCTCACCTGATGTGGAGTCTGGGAAGGGAAGCAAAATTTCGTTGAATGCTTCTGTTTGCAAACCACACTGTTCTCAAACAGAATCGTTCGCAAACCCCAGGTATTACTGTATTTACTTTTGCTGTGTGGGAGCGAAAAACAGTAAAAGTGAAGGCAGCGCGGTCTCACAGTTGCTCCAGCTTGGAAAAGCGCTTTGCAAAGCAGACTCCCACAAAGTCCTAGAGCCTGTATTGTCTCGCGGAGGGCAAAGGGAGAGGCATGGTGGCAGCGATGTCCTCCATTGATGATCGTATCCTGCGGTGGCAGGCGGAGTGTGAAGAGCAGGAGAGGGACGTGTGGGCATCAGCCTTGGGGCAGCCTGGTTCTGTGACTGACAGCCTCGCAAGAAGTTTGGGTTTCCCGGGAGGAAAGCCAGTGTCCTGCTAGCAAGCCGCCGAGGCTGCTCTTCCCAGATGAACTTAGGACCCAGCTGTTGTGGCGATTAACTGTGGTCCAGATGCACTGTTGAGACCCCGGGGTAAACAACAGATCCTGATTATAGCCTGCGGAACAGCAGCAGCTGCTGTCCTCTTGGCTGGCAGGGGCTGAGGAGCGACCTGTGGGAAGAGAGAGGCGGAAGAATCCGTTGCTCCACAAGCTCGGGAATGGTGGTGCTTGTGGCCGGGTGGAGCAGGGGCCACCGGGCTCTGCTGCCGTGTGTGTCAGGATGAGCAGCTCCTGCAGTCAGGGCGGAGAACTTCTGAGCTGGAAAGCTGCACAGAAATGATTATTCTAGCCTGCTTGCTCTATGACTGGGAGCCTGGGGTCTGGAGCAGCAGTTTTATATGGTTGCCACATGTTCAAGAGAGCTGTAGAGGCTTGGAGTCAGTATTGGACTGAAGCCAGGGTCCAAAGGATTGAGCTGTACGCCTGGGCCTGGGTTGGATGTGTGCTTGGGGTCTTTTCGTTTGTGGCCCCTGCTGGGTGTCAGTCCTTGACTGCTCTCTAGGGTCTTGTTGGGAGTGAGATTTACCTGTCTCTGAAACTAGCCCTAACCCTAACCACCCATAAGAATGTCACCTGTGACCGAAGCGACAACTACACCAGCACCACCCTGTCCCCCAAAACAGAGACCCCGGTGGATGTTCCCGTCTTCCCCTGCCCCCGGGAGTGTGGCAGTCAGCCAGGCTGGGCAAGTCATGGCCAGTACCTCCCCCTAGTTCGTGTGTGACTCCTTCACAGGAAGAGAGTGAGGGGAATCTGTCACGTGGGCTAAACTCAGCCCAAGGAACTCGAGTGAAACAAACAGAGAAGGAATTCAGTGTTCCTTCCACCTCACCTTACTGGAGACTGAAGTATAGACACGCAGAATCCCTGCGCCACCACCGGGGCTGGGTATTATAAGGAGGCAGGTTCTGAACTAAGGGCTCCATCCAAACCCAAACCAGCTCCTTTGGAGGCAGTGATAGGGAGCATGACCAAGACTTGGCAGTCAGGGAAGGCTTCCTGGGGGAAGTTACCTCTGAAGCTGAGGCCTGACAGTTGAGGGGAATTTAGGGCAGAAGAGAAATTCCAGGCTGTGTGGAGAGCCAGAGAGACTGTGACCAGCAGAGGAACCCGTAATGGTCTCAGTGAGGCAGTGAGAGGGCTTAGTGAGGGTGGCAGAGTTGAAGGAACGTCATCATGTGGCTCATGTCAGGAAGTTCCTGCTTTACCCAGGAGCCACTGGGAACCTTGGAGCATGTCAGCCAGGCAATGACGTGGTCAGTGTGTGCCCGAGCTGGTTTCACCAGAGGTGGCCTGGGACAGGGCTCTGGGGCAGGTGGTTTCTATGGGAGGCGAGCCCAGAAAATGCCAGTTGGAGGAGTGGGGTGGTTAGACTAGGAAGGGGTGCTGGGAAAGTGTGTGTGGTCATGCAGGTCACCTCAGGACAGCTGGGGGATTCTGAGAGTCAGCATGGACCATGTGCTTCAGTCGGCCCCCAGCAGGAGGGAGCTGGGGGTTTATTCCCTAACAGTCATCAGTCATTGGCTGCAGGTTTTTGGGCCTCGACACTATGCCCTGGCACTTGTAGCATTCTGCTGGAGTGGGCAGAGTGGGGCCCAGGGAGGTCTGCAAGCAGGGGTGCAACTAGAGTGGGGTGTGAGGGGATGCGGAAAGGAACTGGCATCCCTGAGGCCACCAGGACTCTGGAGGTGGAATGCCAAGCAGGGCCGCAGTAGAAAGCCAGTGGCAAATTCCAATTATAATAACATGAGGACAGGACCAGGGATATAGCTCAGCGGCACAGTGCCTGCTTGGCAAGCATGAGGCCATGAGTTCGATTCCCGGGTTAAAAAAAATCAGCTATAATAATGTGAGGATGGTTTATTTATAACAAAGGCAGGGGCTGTGGGGGCAGGAGGGGTGGGAAGTGTGATCACTCAGGATTGGCAGCCACAGAACTGTGGCCACCCTAGGTCTGAAGGGGTGAATGGAGGGGTTGTTCCTAGAATGAGGAAGGAGAAGTGCAGAAGCCTCCCAGAGCAGCAGCCAGCCCACAGCCACCTCGCCAGGACACTGTGGGGAGCTGGGACCCTAGCTCTACACTCCACCCCATCTCCTGCCCAGTGACAGGTCAGACACGTCAGCCCCCGGGCCAGGGCAGCATAGGACAGCACAGAGGGCCATGGATGGTACCTGGCAGACGGGGCTCAGGTGTGTTGTCAGCCCCAGTGTCCGCATTGGGCAGAGATGAAGATGTCACGTTAGGGCTTGAGCAGGGGCTGGGGTCTTCACTGTAGCTGCCCCTCAACGACAGTGGTCATTGTTTCTCTTTGGTCACCCCATCTCTTCTCCCCTAAGACACCTCTTTCCTTATCCCTGCATCTGTCTCCAAAGCTGTGCTCAAAGTGGGGTGCCCAGGACTCAGACACCCTGCTCTTCCTGCCACTAACTCTGACCACAGTAAATCCCTTCTTCCTCTGTGCCTCAGTTTCCCTGTGTATGAAACCAGGAGGGCTAGCCAGATGACCTTTCAGAGCCACTCAGATGACCTCCCAGGCCCTTTCCCAGAGCACTAGGAAGGGTCATATTCCGTATTAAACAGTTGTGAAAAGAGAGTAAAATAAACATTGTTCTCTTGGAGAAACTGAGGCCCAGGCAGAGAAGGGGCTTGGTGAGTAAGCCCCACCCTCTTCCCAGGGAGGTGTGGCCCATACCCATGTTTGTTTCCAACAGCTGGCATGAAGTTTCAGGGTCTCTCTTGTGCCCTTGTTTGTGTGTGTGACTGCGAGCGGAATTGCAGAAATGCGTAAGAACAGTGGCTTCCACCAGACTTCTAGACCTGCCAATCCCTGCTGCCTTGTCTGGGGGGTTAGTGTCAGTTAGCTTGATTTTGAGCCTATGGGTCCTGCAGGAACCTCAGATCTTAATTTGCAGGCAGTTTTGAAGAGCCTGTCTGATGATGGCCCTGCATAGCCATGACCCCCGCAGCCCTGACGCTTGTCCCCAACTCCATAGGCCTATGCCCCAGTAACAGGAAATAAAACCTACTCCTTCTGATACGGAACCTGAGACTCTGGGGCTTACTGTGTGCCATGCTCGGGGGGCTTTCTGAAACCACCTTGTTGGAAACACGGTTTCCCCATGAACTGGTGTGAGAACAGAGCTTTCCAGCATTTGCACAGGGGTTCTGTCAGAACTCAGCTTTTCCAAACTGATGGCCCTGGGTCAATGGTGGCCAGCTTGCATGTTCTCATTGGCTTGTACCATGTTTGCCCATGTGGGTTTATTTTCACAGTGACATTAACTGCCACAGTTGGAAATCAAATTGAGGTTTCTGGTTACTTTAAGAAACGAGAAGCTGGGCGTGGTGGCGCACGCCTTTAATCCCAGCACTCGGGAGGCTGAGGTAGGCGGAGCGTTGTGGGTTCGAGGCCGGTTTGGGCTACAACGCGAGCGCAAGGCCGGCCTGAGCTACATAGTGCGACCCTGCCTCAAAAAACCAGGGCCAGGAGTTTGGCTCAGTGCCTTAAGCGCCTGCCCTGGCAGGCGCAAGGTTGTGAGTTCAATCCCCGGTGCCGCAAAAAAAAAAAAAAAAAAAAGAAA